>VCJI01002357.1:0-25577 GCA_024139395.1 Backusella morwellensis
ATTTTATCAAGTCCGAACTTGGTCGAATCGTCTCAATTTTATGCATATCAAAATATCTATTCTTATTGAATATAATTCTGTCATGATGAATGAAAGGAGTCGAGTATTTTTTGACTTCATTTGAAAAAAAAAGCTTCTCTCTTTACTTCTTTCAATATGTCAAATATCAGCACGCTTACAAAAGAGCAGCTCTTGGCTTGTTTAGAACGTAAGTCATAATAAATTAAAATGATGAATACTCTTTTTAACTAATGCAAATGAAGTATTTGACGTTAGACGACGGTGTTGAAGTCAATTCAGACATAATTAATAAAGCAAAAGATAATGATGGAGCAGCACTGTATAATATTGGTTGTAAATATCTTAAGACAAAAATGACTATCCGAAGGCCATGGCATGGTACAGACTAGCAGTAAATCAAATCCATTCGCTTGTTTACAATAATATTGGGATTTTATATGCTGATGGACTTGGAGTATCTCGAGACGATGATATCGCAATGGAATATTATCTCAAGGGAGCTGGAAATAATAGTAATCCTGCTATGGAAAATATTAGCTTGGGATTTTTAAGTGGAAAGTGCGTACCACTTGATAAATACAAGGCATTGGAATGGTTCATTCAAGACGGAAATAAGTCTGATGACGTTAATAAATTGAACCAAGAAAGTGTTCATTTGAAAGGAGAAGATAAAAGTAAGCTAAATTATTATTATTGATATAATCTATTATCAACTAATCATTTGGGAATAGATAAAACTGTATAACAACTGATAATCGAAACAAAAAATATCATAAGAGAGGAGAGAAAGAAAGAAAAGAAAGAGTATTAAGAGTTGAAGAAACTGAAAGCAGCAAATGAAAAAGAACTGATGAATCAACGAAACGAAGTTCAAAAACTGCAAAGTGAATTATAGCAAGAGAAACAAGAGAAGCAACAAGGCATCAATGACAGAGAATCATTAAAGGAATCAAATAGCAATGTGGAGAAACAACTTAAGGATAAAGAGGAAATTATAAAATTATTGAATCCAGAATATTAAATATCCAAAAAAGCATCCCAACTATTTGAGCTTTTAATTATGTACAGTTTATCAGTGATAAGTTTGTCCCATTATTCTGGATAACTTAACCTCACTCATGTGCTCAAAATAACGTAAAAAATTGGACAGAGTGCTCCAAAATTTGGTAAATTGAGAGTGGAAGCACAGTAAACAAACCGTTTTGATGATTATTTCGACTAAAAGAGGTAATTTTGAGGTTTATAGATCACAAAAAGAAGGTTTTACCGATCAGTACAATTGTTCCAATTTCATACAAATTTCAAGGCACGTTTCTATTTATTTTTTATTTTACAGATGCTGAAAAACATAGCTTTTGATCACTTAAGAAAATTATAGGTTTGATATAGTTATATAAAATGATGATTCCTTTAAGCAGTGATAAGACCCAAGCTCGTACTTACGGAAAAGAGATATCCCGGTTAGCTTAATTTGCATGCACGACCTTTTTCACTGAGCAGTGCCGCTTTTCACTTACAAACACGAAACACTGTATATTTTATTTGAAACCAGAAAAGAATCGCTGAGTTAAATATTTATTTTTATAAAAATAAACCAGAATGCTATTTTCTTATTATTGCAAAGAATATAAAAATAAACCTGATGGTTTTATTAGAAACGCGCGTTTCTTTTCATTAAAAGAAGAAGTAGAAACTATTTTAATTTTATGAAACAACATAAAATCGATAAGTGCAATTAGAATTTAATTATATTTGAGGCGTCATCAATGTTGCACATAATACTTAATAAAGGAAAGAAAATATATTTTTAAATATTAAAAAAGTAATAAACTGTTTTCCTTTTATCCTAAAATCAAAAAGAAAAGGTGCGTTTTTTAAAAACCAATTGTTGAGAATATAATAAAAGACAACCTCCGCGGCTACCTGATAATCAGTTGGCTTTTGTACAGCCTCAAATAAAATTCACTTTGCTCGCAGTATTTATTGCACCTTTGTTTTTCCTTTCTTTTTTCGTATTTGTTCTTCCATCAGTTCATTTATTTACCTAAAACAAAGCTGAAAAGGGAAAGAAGTGAAGGTTATAGCAAAGTTTTAATAATTATGTATAAATAAATAATAAAGTAAAATTTGTACTAGCCACATAAAATAAAGAGGCAATCATAAAATGTAGCACATCATTTTATACTTTTTTTTATGCCCCTAAGTTTTTTTTCATTTACTTGAAAAAAAAATGAAAAAGTATATTTGTGGCAAGAAATATTAGATAATTGTTAAAAAAAGAAAGAAAGTATGTTTCCAAGGCACGAGAAAGGGGGTTCTCCTTTTTCCTTGCTGCTCAACCAAAAAAGGAAACGAACCACACACCTCATGGCCAATCAAAGGCGATTACAATAAGGTTGCTAATGTGTTGTGGCGCGGGAATGGCATTCTAAAAGCCACATTATCCGGCTTGGCGTTGTTACAAAAAAAGAAAATCTTGCCAGTGTCACCTAACTAGGACAAATCCCTCTCTCTTTCTCTCATTTTTTTCTTTTCTCTCTTTCTTTCACTTTTTTAATAATTTGCTCGTCCTTTTTTTTCTCCTTTTTTCCCTTTTCCTCTTTCTTTCGCTTTCGCTCTCTCTCTACCATTATTATTTATTATTTATTTTTTTCGTCTACTCTATTTTTTTAAGTATTATCTAATTTAATTTTGTTTACCTACCTTACTTTATATACATATAAAAAATGACGACAATGTCCGAGTCTTCACAGTGGAAACCAGACAACAACAAAAATACACTCCCAAACTCTATCCCTCATCCCAAGCACACTGATACACCTATGAAGGATTATTTACCAACGCCGGTGACACCAGTAACGCCTGCCTCGCCCCACTTTAATAACGAGAAAGATAAACATACAAACATAAACAATACCAACAACAGCAATAATAATAATTATTCTGCTTTTTCTGTCATTAAACCCGAAACAAAAGAGACATCACCAACAGATGCAAAGCCTTATTCTTGCCCAGAGTGTCACCAAACTTTTAGTCGTCCTCATAATTTAAAATCTCACCTTACCACACATTCATCTGAGCGACCCTTTCAGGTAAAAAACTATTATTAGAAAAAGTAGCACAAAAGTGAAAAAAAAAGTACTAAAAATTTATTATTTATTATAAAGTGCGATATTTGTAAACATCACTTTCGGCGCCATCATGATTTAAAGCGTCATCAAAAATTGCATACTGGCGAAAGACCCTATGTTTGCAATAATTGCTTTCGGTCTTTTGCTAGGTTAGATGCATTGAATCGCCATCGTCGTGCAGAAGGTGGCACAGCATGCAGTGCCGTACATCATCAGCAAAAGCAGCACCAACAGCAGCACCAGCACCCACAGCAACAAGTCTCAGGTGGTCCAGACGCCACTTATAGTGGTGGTGGCTTATCGAGCCCTACCCGCCCCGTCATCCCCCAATTACACATCCCTCACCCAGCCTCACGCCCCTACTCATCATCACCTAATGTTTCAACACCACCACCACCACTAAATAATGCAAACAGACCCACCTCTATACCAAATAACCACAATAATACACACTCTTCACCGTCTCCTCCTACATTACAGCAGCAGCAACAACCATTACTTCCTTCTCCTAGTGCTCTCTCAGGCTTACCGGTTTCAGAACACAATAATTTAACTCCTATCATTTACAATAAAAAACATTTACCCCTCACACCCAACTCGCCACCACACAAGTTCCACCCCTATCAATGGTCTCCTTATCCTCGCTACGATCGACCTACCTTACCTCCGCTTTCATCACCTCCTATATCAAACGTTGCGCCACCACATCTACCAACAACTCCATCATCATCATCAAATAACGATCAGCATGCATTAGATAGATTGCGGCAAGAAAACGATGAATTAAAAAGAGATATAAACCAGTTGAGAGCAATGGCTCAAAAAGAGTCTTCCCAATTAAAATCACGTCTACACGACCTAGAAGTTGAGGTAAAATTTATTTATAGCATATTATAATATAATTATATATTGACTCACCCTATTCTATAGAACAAAGTACTTCGATCACTTATTCAAAAATCAGATATAGAAAAAACTAAAGATTGAAATCAAATAATAGTAATAAAAAAGTTTATATATTCATGTAGTTATAAATATCATCTATTGACTTGGAAAATGCTCAGCTCAATTGTTTGCTTTTGATTTTTTGGTACATTTAGAAATATTTTTCTAAAAAAAAAGGAAAACACATGATTTGCTTATTAAAATAATAATAACGGAACAAATGAACCAAGGGGCAGGGTATACAATAGAACTAAGTGGAATGGATAAACAAACAAGCTCTAAAGACATGTTATACATATGTCTAATACTTTTTTTTCTTAAAAAAATAGACAAAAAGAAAAAAGGGTCTAGACACTATATCTATTCCTTAGTATAGACTTTTCTGTAGACAGGAACATTATTTTCAAGTGGGTTGGTTCTATTCTTCCTTTCCATCTTTTATTTAAAATAGGTTATATCAAACAGAATTAGTATATAAAATAAGCTGTGCCTTGTGTGTTCTGTACCCAGTTATTATCATTTATAATTTGTAGCACATGTGTTGCAAAACGTAAATACGGAATAGACAAGGAACACATCTTGAAACTCATATGCAAAGAAATAACCTCACTTTCTCTTTCTAGCCTTTTTTTTTTTAAGAAAAGCCTTTTCTCCTTCCTAAAAGTAAGCATTAAATGTGCTGCAAAAAAGAAAAGGAAAGAAAAAAAATCATTCTTTAATCATTCATTCCTGCAAAAAAAGAAGAAAAAAGTGAGGCAAAAAAATTATATATGGCATTTCCGTATTTAGGGCTCACCTGAATCGTTGCGCCCTTCTCATGCTTTTTTTAACTTTTAATTTTTTTTTTTTTCATATAACAAATCTTCAATGTTTATTTAGTGTTAACATTTTCTTTTCACAAAAAAAAAAAGAAGAGAGGCCAACGCCATTCTTCTTTCCTTTCTGATAACTCTTATTTTTTTGTTGGCTTGGAATGTGTTACCAAAAAAGAGGAAAAGGGTTCGGCGATCTAAGAAACTGAGTCAATATTTTAACTCCATATTTTAATTCACCGATAGTCCGCGCGTACAAAATGTTTTGTGTACTCTGATCATTTTCAACGCTGCTCTCTTTCGCTTTTTTACTTCAAATAAGAAAGAGGTGTAGAAAAAAAAAATTAATGACTAAAAATATGAAATAAATCCGAGTACTATTACTTTATTTTCTATGAACTTTTGTTTTATTTATTGTTATTTATTGTATTTTTATACTTGTGAGAAACGATTTGTTAGCAAAACTTCTGTGATAGCCACATGTTTTTGTGGCTAATACTTCGAAGGATACGCCACTTGTTTCAAATTGATAAACATATCGTTGTTTTAATTTTTATTTGTGGAATAATTGGTAAAGGGGATTACCATCAAAAGAAGTCAAGTATGAACGAAGTAAAAAAGAAATTACAGTTCTTTTTAATTTTGAGATCTCTATTGTTATTTTTATGATAATAAGATTATTAATTTACAATATACAAAGAACCAGCAAGTGTATATGAAGAAGAAAAAAAAAAGAAGAAGATTCTATTTAAGTAGAGACACCAGAGTATGTGTTATATAAATCACGAGAATCTCCATCACCAGCAACATTCATAACAGCTTGACCAACACCAGCACCATCAAAGTGATCTACACCGTAGAACTTTGAGGCGGTGTACTCGAGTTCGAATTCTACGGTACGCTTATCATTTGCCTTTTCAAGATCGACATAGTATTGTTTCCAATCACGGATGGTACCAACTGGGTAGTCACCGGCGGATGTCTGGTACTCATACACGCGGATGGCAGGGTTGTTTACTGGGATTATGGAAGGAGCATTAAAGAGGCCACCAGCAGCCTTCTTCAATTTCTCGCTATTCTTGGAATCCTTGTCACTAGGTGAGAGGAAGTCATAGTCACCATCTCCTGAAGATACAATGGCATTCAAGTTATCATCTATTAGGGAGAAGATAATTGTTAATAAATGTTTGTGTCATCTTATTTTTCAATAACTTTTTCTTCCTTTTCTATTTTGTAACTTACTGTTGGTATGACCAGTGAAATGACCAGCAATGATGTCTCCGTATTTACCAAGTAAGTTGAAGTATTTCTTGTAGCATTTTTTCTTGTAGAGCGTAGAGCCATCATCATCGATTGGTGGAACGTGACCCATAATATAAACCATATGATCACCTCCCTTCTTAGAATACTTCTCAAGAGTGCTTTCGAGCCACTTCATCTGGACTGCAGCTTCGTTGCCATCTCCATCACAGTCATCAACTTCATCATTCTTCTCGAAAAAGTACATGGAGTTCAAATTGATGACACTCAACTTTCCGTCAAGGACTTCTTGGACAAAGTAGCCACCAGAAGAGAATGTAGATCCAAGACTGAGACCAAGCGGGTTCCAAATCTTTTCTAGGTGAGAGAAGATTTTGTCTTCCTTGGTGACATCGTTATGGTCAAAGGCATCGTTGTTACCAATTGTAGGAATCTAATCAAATAAAAGTGGAATTGCAGAAAAAACAAGTTAGAATTTATGATTTTTCGTTTTTTTCGTGATAATCGATTCTTTTCGAGAAACTTACGTATGGTGTATTCTTAATATCATAGGTGCTTTGGAAGTACTTCATTACAGACTTGTGTCCGTTGATGACGTCGGATTGAGTTCTAGGTAAATTATCATCACGGTCCTATTAAGAAAGACTAGTTAGTGTTCCTGAATGATGTTGTACGAAATAAATTTGCGGAGTTTACATGTCGGACTGTGTCACCAGTGTAGATGATGAAATCAACATCATTGATGGATTTCTTCAAGAAGTCGAACGTTGCATCCACTAGTGCCTTAGGAGAATCGCAGTCAGTACCGAGGGCACCGAATTTTCCACTATCCTTGGAGCGCTTTTTACCATAAGTATGGCAATAATCATCAGGATCAGCACCCTCTTTATAGTGAGGATCAAGGTGGATATCTTTATAATTGATAATACTTAGTAAAAGTAAACATTTTGTATATAGTCTTGTCAATTACCTGTAATATGAAGGAACTTTCCGCTCAATCCACTACCTCTTTTGATGAGAGGTCTATCATTATTAAGAGGCACGGCAAGAGTAGACTGAACAAGTAGAATACAAGCAGTAATGCAGGTAACAGACTTTAACCAAACCATCTTTAAAGCAATTTTTAGAATGAATTTAAAAAAAAGAAATAATTAAAAAAAAAAGGATAGCATCGTTGTACGCTCTTTTTATACCTTTTTTTTAATACTAGTTTTTTTTTAGAAATTCTAACCTTGATTAATTACATGTTACTCCCCATCAATGGGAACAGCATAAGTAAATGGAACTGAAGTTCAAAAACGACTTTTTGCCTGTAGCCAATTTAAAATTACTGTATTAAGGATATTTCATATTTATCAAAAAAGGTTATTTTACCATCTATTAATCATCTAATGCACCTCCCCTTCGGCTCGATAATGTTGTCAAGATGATTTGATTGGAAGCTTGCTGTTATTGCCTTAATTTTTTTTAATACTAAAAAAATGGTGAAATGACATAACAACTATTATTGTTGATCATCGTCAGAAACACACATTCCTTTTTGCTGATCATTCTTTTTCTCTTGAGAATCTTAAATGCCTTACATGCTCTCTCTCTCTCTCTCTCTCTCTCTCCGTATAAGAGCTCTGTAATTCTCGATCCATACATTTTATCTGTATTTTAATAAACTATCTCTGATCTGAAACTAGTCAAATAATTATGCTTGGTTATCATGACAGTGAAGACCGCTTTCTATTGGAAATTGGAATACTTTATGACAGGTTTACTCTACTTGATCTCGCCAAATTTGTAACATATAAACTAAATGGACCAATGACATAACCATTTAGCGATTTAAAAATGGAATATAGAAGATTGATATTCTCATAACATACCGTATTCAATATCAAGTTTTTGAAGAATATGAAACCTCGCTTGCTTAGCAAGCTTATTATCAGATCTTACTGTTGATATACGATCAACTATCTCTTATTTTACATTTGTTTGTGATTCTGGCTTTTGACATTTCGGCTTAGCATGATAAAACACCAGTTTAACTTCTTTTATACCATAAAGCAAATAATCAAACAAATAACAAATAAACAGAAGATGTGCACGGTTTAATTGTGATCTATACTAACTGTTCTTCTTTTTAACTGTATTCTTATTCAAAACAACTATCATTGGTCCATAAGCTATATTATAGCACAATCCTATTTTGTTATTCTTGTAAAAAGACTTCATGAAGAGGACGACTTTTGCAAGAACTAAATTAATTTAGTTCATGATTCAAAAATATATTGGTGTCGGACTTCCCAAATTTGTAAATAATATAAGTGCTGTACCTTGTGTAGCCAATTTGTGTTCAATCTACTAACAGATTATTATCTCGAGCTATAATAAAAAAGGCGATGGTCTCGCAAAAGGGTTATAAAACTACCCTGTTGCGTGTACGTGAGCTGTACATCTCCCGTTTTACGTTCGTTTTTCTTTTTCTGGTTATATCCTTGAACGCATAAAAATTCATTAATTAAAATATATTTGGTTGAAGATCAAAAATTGTAAAAGAAAACGCAAACTTTATTTTTTATACTACTTTTAAGTGTCTTCTCCTTCTTTAGTAATAATCGAGTTAATAGGTGCTTCACCAATGTTATTCTGTTGAAAACAAAAGCTGAGTTCTCTCTCTTTCACTTCATATTTGCACACATATATATTAATTCCTGATCGAGTATATTGGTATATATTTAAAAAAAGGAATCTTTTTATTTATATTTTTTAAAAGCAGAATTAAACTAAATAAGAAGGGGGAAGAGACATGAACATATGGTTTAAAATTATTTAAAAAAAATACAACTTTGAATGTACAAAGTTTATTCTAAAGCAAAAAAAAAGTTAGAAGTACCAAGCCAGTTGGACTACAATAGTAAGAAAAAAAAAAGAGATATTCTACAAGTAAAAATAAAAGTACACAACATATATAAAACAGTACATGAGGAGATATATAATGAAATAGAGAGCGAGAGAGTATAGTGATAATGTGTATGTAAGAGGAGACTATAGAGGCATAAAATGATGTTTTTGATTGATTTTTTTCGGGATTTTTTTTAGACATCTACGATGCGTTGAACCTTATTACATTCTGGTAAATGCTCACCGCGATATTTAATTAGGAATTCACCGTGTTCTTTCCAAGTAACAGTCTTATTAACAGGACAGCCCTATAATAAATGATGATAATTAGTAAAAAAAAAAGCAATTTACATTTAACTTGTCGCTCTCTCTTTCTTTCTCTCTCTCTTCCCAAGTATATCTTATCAGAATTGTATATTCACCTTATTGCTATTTGAGCATTTATAATAAACGCTTTTGTTACCAGTCTTCTTTTGAACAGTGTTACCATTATTTTTCCAAAAGTATCCATCCAAATAAGGATATTCTCGTGTCTCTACAATCTTTGTAATGGCCTGCATCTCTCGTCTTCGGCGAGGTCGACTTGGTGATATATTTTCATATTTAAGATGCTTATCTGTTTTCTCGATCGATGATGTATAAGATAGTAAATTCTTTTCGTCATTGAAGTTTGCTGATGCCATCATACTAGATTTAAAGTTTGCTTATTAATATACTCGGGGAAAACGAATAAAAATGAAGATTTACCTATCCATATTGAATAGAGTAGAGGAAGCAGAAGATACTGGAGTAGAGCTGGTATGAATGGAAGAAAAGGTATGGTCGTCGAAATCGTCTGAATCAGTGAATGAAGAACAAATGTTTGATTCACGTCTTTGGTCTTGTTGGAAAAAGGGATTTGATGTTGGTATACATTGGTTTGATGATGATAGTAGAACAGAATTAACATCGCTCAACATGCTGAAACTTGCACGTTTCATGTTATTGCTATGGCTATCGAATGAAGATGAATCGGTAGAAGAAGGAGTAGCAGCTGTAAGAGGAGGGGTAGGTTGCTGCTGTTGATGTTGATGCTGATGTTGTTGCATAAAAGGTGAATTTGATTGTGGAGGTGGTGAGGATGACAGTAAAGATGTATTAAATGAAAGAAAATCTGTATTCGACTGTTGTTGCTGTTGTTGTTGCAATAAAAGCAAATCAAGTTCTTTGGCTCTTAATTTTGCTTCCTCGGCTCGTCGTTTATCCTCTTCTAATTTACTCATCAATATCAACTTTAAAAGGTCAGGCTGAGATTGATAGCTACAAATGATTTCTTGAAGATCTCCCGAGGAAGAGGAGTTTGGATTAAGGGGGAGCTCTTTTGCTAAGGTTGGTGATGTATCAGAGTTGCCTATAAATGATGGAAAAGGTACTTGTTCATGATGATATAGTGGTATGGTTTTTGAATCTTTCGTTGTGTAATCATAATCAGTCATATTTTAAGTGATGATTTCTTTTTTTTACTATTGTTTAATTTGTTGATTCGATTTTTTTTAAAAGGGTAATAAAAGAAGAGAAAGAAAAGAAAGAGAGAGAAAGAGATTAAATTACAGGGTTTCGATTCAACAACTTCCCGACTTTATATTGTGTATTTTTCATTTATTCTCAGGGTCACTGAACCCCTACTATTCTCTCCGCTGTGCTTTGTGAGGTTAGCACAATCCAAAAAGTGTGGGATCCCGCGGTAATGACTCCATTTACTTTGATTTATTTCCAATAATAAGCTTTTATTATATAAACAATTCTTTTAAATTTAAATAAAAATCGAATGATTGAAGGATATAGGAAAATCGAAAAAAGAGGCAGTGTAAATTCTATTACAATTCAAAGAATACCAGGAAAGAAAAAAGAAAGCCTCGTTTTTTTGAAAAAAAAGTATAAAATGCCCTGTTGATTTTGCTGCTATTGTTACATCACAACACAGTGGCACGATTATGAAAGACAGAAACAGGGTCTTTGTTCCCCAAAAAGAAAAAAACCATACCAAATATCTCCAACCGGGAAAAATGTTGAGCTTTTTTTTTTGTCTGTCTGTGTGTGTGTGTGAAGGAAGGATAACAACGAAATTCTCATCGTTTTTCTTTCTAAACACCACTGATGTGCCCGATATGGTCCTTCTGTATCGCATTCCCTTTGAATTACTCTCTTATTACGAAAATATAAACTTGCCCGTGTTACAGTGGAAAGATGCTGGAAAACAAAGCTTATAGGAAACATCAATGAAAAAAAACTGGAGAGAGTAAAAAAAGAAAAAAGTACAGGACGACCATTATAGAAAAAGGAAATAGATAGATAAAAAACACAACCCCACCTTTTGTAACACGTTTACTTTACTCCAGGTTTTTGTTTTTTTCTGGGGTATTTGTCATTCTTTTGTTATGATATAATTTGTTCGTTTTAGATAATAAGAGATAAGCTGAATGTATATATTACTACAAATGTCAATTAACAATGATGATTGGATAAAAAAAAATATCTATTTAAAAACAAGAAAAGCCAAAAAAAACCAAGAGAAAAAAAACGTGGCAATCTTGATAAGAAGTGAAAAAATGCGGGAATTCTCCCAATAACAAAGACAAAATTAGCATTTATGTAATAAGTAAATGTTTGTTATGACGGTAAAATGCAGTAAAAACAAACCCTTTAAGCATAAGCTATTCCTATTATTGTTGGTTTATTTCTTATTAAAAGAGCAAGGGCTCACCATTGAGAATTACAGCTCTGATCAGATCAGACGTTACACCGTCTACTAACGACTACTGCTATCTTGTTTCTATTTCTATTATTAATGTTACTATCTATAAATCAGTTATATTAAGCTATACAAGCCATTGTATCATTCAAAGTTAGCAATAACAACTATCATCCTTTATTAATTTAGCGATGAGAACTTTTTTTTAGATATGTGCCATTTTTGAGATGTCACAAGCTAGACCATTATCTTTTCATTGAAATAGGTACAGTTTGAAAAAAAAGAGAACGTTCTATTTTATTGGATATTATGCGAAATGAGATAGTTTTTGGCTTGAAGAAGTGTATACTTTGCCTTAAAAAATCATTACACCGTTGATTCTGGTGATCACTTTCACTCTGTTGGAAAAATCAAGACTTTATATTCGACCTATCATTCCAGAAAATAAAATACAACCAGAAATAACCAAATTCTCGAGAAGAACAGAGGATGGAAGGCAAGTTTTAGAGATCGTAAAAAAGGTATCTAAAAGCAAGAAATATTGATGAGGCCATAAAGAGATACACAAGACATTTGAGCTACAAGGATCATGCACAGACTTTTTATTACTCCAAGAACGTGATCTGAATGAATTGAAGCACTGAGATAACCAGTAAGAAATTTAAAGAGGAGTTATGTAGTTAAAAAAGAATGCACTGCCGTGAGGCAGCATATTATGAAAGTGGAAATATACATCTTGGATTAAGTTTGCTGATAATCGTGGATTCTGTGTCAGTTCAAGACTCATTAAACGTGAACTGATACTGCGATACATGTAAACAGAAAATCTATGGTTCGAACACCACTGTTTGTATTACAAATGAAGAATGTATACCACCAATCAAGCTAAGCCTCTTCATACCATCAAAAAAGGGATGGTAGGATGATTCAAAAGACTGTGGATAGTGTCTTTTTATGTACTATTCTAGATTGTGCGTCCGTTAAAAACAAGACGAGAGAATCGGTGCCAGAATTAGCCCTTTCCTTAAAAGGACTGTTGGCTCTGTTGCGTGGAGACCTGGATGCCAAATGCTTGGAGCCGATCAATTCTATACTAATTACATATCAAAGAGAAACCTCCTTCTTGACTCAAGACGAGGAAATAATCCCCAGTGGGTTCGCGGACAAGTTCACTGGTGAGTGAAGTTGTATTGTATTTTACTTTATAATTTTTGATTTAACGGGTAAATATTTTGTGACTTCTAAAAGATTTCGGCGTTGGTTGGTGAGAGAGCGTACTTGTAGTAGACACTCACCTAATATTGGCCGTTCTCTTTCCCCCCTTACTGGTCATTTGTAAGTAGCTGAATACGATGCATCCGTCCTTAGAAATCCATCATCCATCATGATTGATAACGGATGCATCATGCTTGTTTTGTTTTATGAAAATATAAGGTCTGGTTCACTCACTGTTTACTCTTATCGCTCTTTATATTCTGCATTTTGCTCGATGGAAATATTTTCAATTTAAAATTTGAATTGCTTGCAATCCTGTCATTGACCTTCGACACTGATATTTCGACTTTCAATATGATCGCCTCGTTTTTGTGTAAATTAACGGTTATTTCATTCAGAAAATGGTATTGAAGCACAACAACCAGTTGCCCAACCAGCACTTCCGCAAAGAATGGGACCTTCGCGTCAGAACTTGGTTCGATCAAGCTGGTCGTAAGCAATCCAGAAGACTTGCACGTGTCCAAAAGGCTGCCAAGGTTGCCCCTAGACCCGTCGACGGTCTTCTCCGTCCTGCCGTCCGTTGCCCTACCGTTCGTTACAACATGAAGTTGAGATCCGGTCGTGGTTTCACTTTGGAAGAACTCAAGGTAAATAGTTTGATTTGAATGATAGTGTTGAAGGAGAAGAGAATATGAGAGGAAAAGATGTGTCAAAGGGGGAGGTCAAAGTAATAAAGAGGAGATTGCGTGATATTAATGCAATTTCATTGTTTGCAGGAAGCTGGTATCCGTCGCAAGGAAGCTCGCTCCATTGGTATTGCTGTTGACCACCGTCGTCGCAACCAATCCAACGAGTCCCTTGAACTCAACGTCCAGCGCTTGAAGGCCTACAAGGCTAAGCTTATTGTCTTCCCTCGCAAGGCCGGTAAGCCCAAGAAGGGTGACTCTGAGGCTGCCGAAGTTGCCGGTGCCGTTCAGCTCCGCACTGCTCTCTTCCCTGTTGAACAAGCCGCTCCTGCTGTTGAGGCCCGTGCCATCACCGCCGAAGAGAAGAACGTCAATGCTTACATGAAGCTCCGTTACGCTCGCTCTGCTAAGCGTACTCTCGGTAAGCGTGAGAAGCGTGCCCGTGAGAAGGCCGAGGAGGAGGCCAACAAGAAGAAGTAAAGATTTTTTTTGCTTTCAAGAATTAAAAAAAATAAATCCCCCCTTTTTGTTAAAATATAATAAATCAAGAGAGAGAAAAAAAAAAAAGAAAATGAAATGGCATTTTATGTTTCAAGGAACTGTTTATTATTATTATTATTATTATTATTATTATTATTATTTCTATAATGATTTGAGAAGAATGAAAATGTGTGTAGAATCTGAAAAGAATAATATCGTAATAGACTTATTGCATTTCTTTCTTTCAGAATGTACTTGGAAAATGAAAATGAAAAACAATAACTGTCATAATAAGATGCTCCTAGTGTCAAGTTTAGGGACTACGATATGATCATTTATCATTTGGCTGATAGTGATCTTGAGGTTTACACTTGACGGAATTTAACATTTCCGTACAGAAGATCATGTTCATTATATGCTCTTTATAAGGCTATATATCATGAAATTTCAAGTCATTTTGCTATCTGATATATGATATAAAGAACTCGAGTTAGTGAAAGTGATGATAGTACTCACTTTTGAATGACCTTATAGAGAAACTACTCCAGTCACTAGGTACCCTGTTGTTAATTTTGTTCCTAGCTTTTTTATGGTGGTTTAAGTGAATTTAGTTGTATCCAAATAATAACTAAATTAAGTATAAAATTGGCAATCCCTTCCTTGTATAAATTTAGATCACCCTGATTTACGTTAAATGCGTTCGTGCGTTTTGGCAGGTCTTTATGAAACAAATCTTTCCTAAGAATACCATATTTACTAAAATAGTAAAGTGAAAAGTCTAATCCGCTCAAATTGATAGCTGTGACTTTGCGCCATTTTTGCTGGCGGAGGTCTTCCATAAAAGAAAGATTTGTTTCTGATTTTTTTTTGTCTTCTTCAACTCAGTTTTTATCAATCACTCTAGTTTCTTCAGAATTTGAGTCGGCAAAATGGGATCATACCTTAAAAAAGTTTAAAAGGTAAATGTTAAGCGGAAAACGAAAACGTTTTGTTTTAAAAAAAAAAGTGTATATATACATTAGGGGTATGCAAATCATTCTTTCTATTCTTTTCATTTCATCATTATAAAAACAAATCTTATCTTTATAAATTATTGCACCATTCATACTATTTTAAATAAAGCCTCATTCATAAAAACTAACGATTCATTACAATAAAAGAACAAATGCATCCATATCCACCTTCTTTGAATATTCCAAACACTCAAGGTTACTACTTCAACAATGGTGAGATTCACCAACATCAACCAAACACTCCAGGATTTGTTATGCATGGTGGACTCGTGGTTTCAAATGAATTATATTCACTTAATGCAAAAACTCCAGAAATGATGCCTAATTTACCTCAAGAACAGCCTTCTCCTCCAATGTATTTTACTCCTAATAATAATGTACCTTTTAATAATAACACTTCCAATTGTTCCATCTCCACTCCCTCTTCAAATTCCAACACATCTATCAATATCGCCACCTCTAATTCCCCTGCTTCTTCATTGCCTTCGCCACAACCCCGTCATAACAGTTTGACAAGCGATACATCTATATCCTCTATCCAGTTCCCTGAAGAAGATAAATTAAGTCCTCCTACTAGCAATACAAAAATACCCAAGAATAATCGCGAAAAAGCATTAGAACGTAATAGGCAAGGTAAATATATAATGTCATTTTAAATATAGCAATAGATTATTCATATTTATTTCTTATAGCCGCATTAAGATGTAGACAGCGTAAGAAGGAATGGTTGAATCAATTACAATACAATGTTGAAGTTCTTACTCGTGAAAACCGTTTGCTAGAGCAGCAATCCATGTCCTTACGAGAAGAAATACTTAATTTAAAAACAATACTATTGACACATAGAGATTGCTCAGTCTCACAACAGCCAGGATCATTGGATATAGAAAAAGTTATATATAAACCTGTCTTATAGCAGCTTGTGACATTAAATAAAATAATAAATTATAATAGAAAAACACATACTATAAATGGAGTTTTGTCTCAAATATGATGAAAACTATAGAGCCTATTTTCAGGTTTAAAGCGGGGGATGAGTTATGAATAGAGTTTATTTTGGTCTCTTTCAATGTAAACAATGAGACATGTAGGACTTTAAAGCAAATCAAGTGTGTGTGTGCGTGTGTGTGTGTGTGTGTGTGAGAGAGAGAGGGAAATAAAGGAGTTACAGCTTTTTTCACTGGCGAAATGAAAATGCTCGTTTCAATTTTATAGTAAACGATCTCTTTTTGGTAGACGCATTTTCCAAAAAGAAGCTTTTATTAGTGTCTTTGGAGGGCGAAAAATTTTTAACTGATTCAGCTCTTGACATTGCTCGATTTAATAAACGTCTTGGCGAAAAGCTTAAGTTTTTGATTCTCGTCTGTGTTATGATCGGCGACAATTTGTCTTTAGAACTCATATTCAAGCTCACTTGACGATGATGTAGTTTACTCTCTCTGGGAGCATTGGGTGGGGTTATATTATGCTTCTTGCTGTCATGAGTCGAGTCAAGCTTTTCATTATTTGTCTTGATATCTTGATGAGGCATATGGCAAGTACAGATTGTCTGAGACTCGTTCTCTTTGCTTTCATCATCTTTTTGTGATTCACGAGGAAGAATAGGTACAACATTATTTATTGGCGGAAGGGATCGATCTCCACAATTCCGAGCTGGATCGATTGGGATTAGGTTTCTGATTTGATCAGTGGGAGTATCTGAGCTATTAGAGACAGTTTTCTCTTGCTCCGATGGCGCCCACCATAATTTGTCAAGATAAAAAATGGAATAAACACGAAACATTGATATTCAGATTATATACAAATGTTTAAACAAGTACTTGATATATATAAAAAAAGAACAATCAAAATAAAATACAGGAAGGGGGGGGGAAGAGGATACAAAAACGTTTTCTTTTTCTAGTTTAGTGAAAATATAAAAACGACCTGAGGGGGTTAGGGTGGTGACTTAAAAAAGAGTTGTCTATGATATTGACTTGAAGATTGTTCTAATTGAATTTGAGGTATTTGAGTGAATAAATCGAATGATTCTGGCAAGTGCGTGATTTTTAATTTGAAATGTTCCTTTTGTTTTTACGTCGCTTTATGCACAATACGTTTTTTTCCCTCTCTCGCTTATAGGTTCTCTATTTCCTTCCATTATAATGAAATGTTATCAAGTGGTGGTTGTATCATTTGGTGAGAACGCACCCCCCCTGAATTTCGTCACTAAATTTTCTTCCTTAATTCGGAAATGCAGGAGTTACATTTTACACGTTATTTAATAGAAGGAAATATTGATAGATGCTACTAAGTAGCGGTATATCATATTATAAACAACAGCAGCCCTATTAATAATGATAAAAAGACCATGAGTTGAGTTAACCAACAGTAAGTTGGTCATAGAACTGATATTCATTTTCTTTTTTCTGAAGAAGAATAAATCAGTAACAAACTTTTTATTCGCTGTCGACTTAAATCATTTTTAATAAAATGAAGTAGAAATTAAGTCTCAGGCAGAATGTTTCATTCCTGTCTTGAACTTTATTTTTGTTATTTCTAATAGTTAATTTTTTTTTCAAATTTGGAATATAGAATCCAATGTAAATGATTAATAATAACTTGTTTTTTTGCTATTGATCTGTTTATTTTGTATGAATGTTACTAGATGAAACCATTGGTCCTGATAAACTTATCCAACAATTAAACTTGTAAAGAAAGCCAGCCATTCTGTGAAGATCTCCAGTATTAATAAAGAAAATATTAAACAAAAAGAAAACTTGGAAACAAAAGATGCACGCACAGATCATTAGTTCGGCTTGTGTTTTTTTTTATAATCCCATTCTTAGTTTTTAGGATTGTCTATATGGTTAGATACTTAGTAGATTTTTCAAATTTTCAGCAAGTGTAACATATAATAGATTTGATCATTGATAATGACTTAAATGTCAACGTAAAGCGGTGTCAAAGAGCGAGACACTAAGTCTTTTTTTCCCTGTTAAAATCTAAACCCTTCTTTTTATGACATAATAGCCGGTCACACGACTGACAGAATAAAACCTTTTAGATTTTCTTTTTATCAATGGCGGATTCCCCTTTTTTTTAATTATCTGAAGAGCAATTTATGCTGCGTTCTGACCTGAGTTTTATAAAATTAAAAGATAGAAAACAAGAAAAACAAAACAGAGCAAAGACTTGGAATGTTCCTTAACTTTAACTCTTTGAACATTATTTTGCATTTTCATTTTTCTACCAAGTCCTATATGTTAGACTTCCACAAAACGAATGATTTTGCTGCAAGTATCAACTCATTATAAAGTTCTGCCATTTCACAATTGAAACTGTGCCTGTTTAAACATTTTAAACATGATTAAAACTCAAGATATTCTTGACGTACTACACAAATTTTGAGACTGTATATTTCCATTGCTCTAAGTTAGTAAGTAAAGCTTGTGAAATACATAACTCACTATATGAGGCGCATTCTTATAAAGATCCAGTCATGGATCCATTACTTATCTTCTTTCCAGTCTCTCTCTATCCTTTTTCATTTTTCAAAGAATGTGAAACACATGTAATTTGCTCAAAGATTCTTATTTGCTCACATATAGTATATATTTCTTATTTGGTGAAATCATCAAATGCATGACAGTGTATGTGCTGGCTGGAACACTATTTTTTTTATCAGATTTCATTGACCGAACTTCGAGACATCCCGTCTTTGTAAAAAAATATAGTATCTGATTATTGGCCTAAGCCTCTAAATCGAAAAATATAATTGGCTTGTTTCGATTTGAAGTATTAGAAATTTGAATATCAATTATCTCAATGATTACTTCAAAGGACTGGATAATCCATATGAATCTACAAGTAGTAAAATATTCTAAATACAATGCGTAGTACTATACTACTATATCAATTCAACTTTGTTGAAAAACACATGTTTTACTATATTCCAGGTGAAGTCTGAATATGGATTTTCAATTGAGACTTTATTAAAATAGGGTCTATATTCAAACATTCCTAATATTTGTGGCATGTCTCATTTGCTTTATTATAATGGCAGTGGGTAAAAAAGAATAAGTAATTGGTGAATTGGTAAAGATTTATGATGGCAATAATCAATATTAAAAATCAAGTAAAATCTTTTCTCCATTCCTTTTTTTTTTCTCGGAATCTCCAGAAAAGTACACCTTTTTAGATAGAGAAAGAATTGGACGATAAAAAAGTAAGAGACGCAATGGGATAGACAGTTCTATTGAGCTTCTCCTCCAATTTTTTTTTGTCTGGGAATTCTTTAGACCTTAATGAAGTTAAAGCATTCATTTCTTATTTTGAATGTCAGGTAGTTTATTTTTATTATTGTTAGAATATTCCATTTTAAGGTTTTGTAGTGCGTTATTGTATTTAATGCAATAAAGCAGTCAACGATTAGTTCAATTACAAAAATATAATGCTACGGTAAGAATCATGCAATTGTACTATTTTTTTAAAAATAAATTGAACATGGTGTACTCACTATAGGTCTTACATTAAGAACAATAACAAAGAATTCTGTTCATGAAACCTGCGTGATAGCATATCATTTATAATAGGCGCTTGATATTCATTTTATTTTAACTACAATATGTCTCTTCATTCTATTGTCAAATTATCGCACCTTTCCCCAAAATTTATTATTGATAAGTGCTTATAGGTACTCAGAAAACTACTAGGCCGCATAGTCCAGTTTTAATATAAAGAGCGTAAAGTAAAAATTTTTAATAAGGCATTCTGCTCATCATTATTCTGGAAGCCATTTCTTCTTTAAAATATCCAAAACACCAGCCAGGATTTTGATTGGTGAAATCAATGCCCCTGTAGCTCGCAGGAGTTCGTATCAACATGTCACATAACATGATTTGTTCTAAACAGATAGTATCTTCTATTCATAAAGAGAGTTTTACCTGTACAATTTTGTCTAGTGTATTTTTACAACTAATTTTAAATCGAATTTTACTCAGAGCTAATTATATTTGTTCAAATACTAGAATTAAATACCTTTCAGAAACTTGAATTCAATAACATTTGAGATTTTAATTAATGAAGCTAAGCCTGTTTCAATGATAATAGTGACATGCTTCCGCTATCTTTTCCAACAAGGTATAGTCAATTCTGTTTCTTCTATGCAATTGATTGATTTCTTTTTTTTTATTACTTAATTTTTCATGCCAGATCATATGTGTGTACACTTATCTTTTGATCGAAATGGTATCACCAAAGAGAAGATAATAATGAATACGCATGTGACACGAACTACGAAAATAGTCAAGTGCTTTTTTTGATCTGCTATGCATTATTTCGCATGCCACATGCATACGCGTTTTCGGTTTAATAATACTCTCGTATTATGGAATAAAAACCATAGCATTATCAACGATGGCCCAAGAACCATTAAGAGATGATTATATTAGATAGATATCAAAGTATGTAAATGAATAAAATAAACGATAGCAAAAAGTTAAACATTATTTATTATTATCATGAGTATTATGATGATCTTTGTATGATTGTTCTCCTTTTTTCTTTTGGTATCATTCAATTCGTTCCATCACACTCGTGATAGTATTATTATTATTTATATACGTATTTCTATATTTTTTACATTAAGACTTTTCTAAACATGCCTTCACCCACAATTTTCTCCATGCCTTTTCCAAGACATTCATACTTTACAAAATCGCGTACTTGCTCAGTGGTCATTCCCGCAATACGAATGAGAGCACCTCTATTTTTGAGAATAGGACTGACGGACCAAAGCACCTGACGGTCTTCTTCCGATTTCAACGTTAACGGCATCAGACGCATAGCCTCCGATTTCTTTTGAATGGCCTCCACAGAATCCAATACACCGCTTCCTGCTTCATTTGAGCTGATCATGATTAAAGTAGCAAAACAATTGTATGGCTTTAAGCGAGATGCAAACGCTGTTTCCCCGTCGTTTTCTTTCATGTAATCCTCATCATCCAGTACCATTGCATCTTTGATCACAAGCTTCTTACCAACCTTGACATCAATACGACTTGAATAGTGTCTAAATGACCAATTCTCCCCGCGAGTAAGTCGACCACTGGTAAACCAATCCAACAAAACAAGTTGTGAAGTTTCATCCTTTAAATAAATGACTTGACGAGACTGAAACGATGAATCACGGAAACATGTCACAGGATCCGGGACAGCGAGTAAAATAGCGTTGGTGCCAACATGATAATTGATGATCTGTAGCGAAGGGGCGGCTTTAGGACTGCTGGCAGCTCCCGAGGCCTGCTCGACTGGTTTGGAAAACACCATGGTAGGCTGTGATAGCTCACTGAGAGAAGCCAACCATAGTCGCTGCCCAAGTTTGTCCTTAAAGATCTTGGTATTGCCCTGTGTCATGAGGAGCAAGATGGAATCTTGCTCCAGCTGAATCTCGACATCAAACTTGTCACCACTAATCACACCACCGCCATAACTCAACATGTATACAACTGCAAGGCGATCAGCGTGTCCTGTGGTGGGGATAAACTTGAGTGGATATTGTGCGTGGATCCTTTCAAACTTGGTTCGGTCACCATAGCAACGACAAATCAAGATTCCTTTTCCCGGCTCATTGACTGCAGTGGTAGTGAATCTTTGCATTAAGATTAAAGAATCAGGCACAAGGCGTTAAAAAGAAAGCGTAACAAAAGAAAAGAAAAACGTAAAAAAAAAAAAATAGGAACACACCCAAAAAGTAAAACTTAATTTTATCGTTGATAAGTGCTATCTTGTGCATCCATAGTATCTACTCCAATAAAAACGCCAGATGTTTGATTGGTCATCTGACATTTCCTTTTATGGTCATATATTAAGGAACAGGTTGGTTGGATTCTCAGTCTACTCTTGTATAATGTAAACACGACGAAGTACGTGTTAAACTTATTACACGAGCTGCTAAATTCTTGATATTAGCCCTCCCATCTTTTCCCTATAATTATGTAATTATGTATTTATTTATTATTTGTATTTCTCATTCAAGAAGATAATGTACCAAGTTTAACTTAATTTTATTATATACACCTTCTATGTATAGAGTGTAGTACAATTAGATAAACAAAGAAAAGAGAAGAAAAGCAATACAGTGCTTCCGGTGTCAATTTGTGCTTTTGAAAACTCACTCGCATTTGAAAATTTCAATTGGGTTTTGAGTTGGGAATATCATGTACCAGCAAGTATAAGACTTATTGGATTATCTTTAGATAGTAAACATCCGAGCAAAGTTGAAACCTAGAGATGGAAATAAGCGTCTGCTGTTTTCCTCTTGCTTTAGGCATAGAGTATACTACATATTGTAGATTTCATAAAAAAGACTATTCTTTAGTGAATAATTTTGCTGTAGCCATCCAGAGAACATCCTAAATGCGTTTCTTTGAACCATCAGTGCGATGATACGTCTTTTTGGATGAATAAATTTTGTAGAGGCTCTTGCCAGTAGTCTTGAGAGCTTGAATCATCTAGCATTTTTATTAAAAATATTTACAGGACTGATAGCAAGAGCACCTAAAATGCAACTTGTAAGCAATTGTTGTTAAACTTGAGGGGTAATCAAATAGGATATATTTAAATATTTAATATGATTGATATGACATGATGAGGAGTGGTATACATTAAAAGTGAAATTATACAAAACATTTTTGTATACATAGAGGTTACAGCAGGCAATTGGCTACAGTTTCGTGTTCGGGCACAGGCACCAGTCCTAAGTTCTCCAGTTTAAGCTGCTTGAAGACAGACTGTTGACTTTGAATATTAGCCTATCAAATTGTTAGACAAAGCTGTATATACACCTGCTTCAAAACTTACCAACATGAATGCGAAGAGTTCAAAAACTCTCATATATTTGATGCTGTTTTCAATATTGAGTGGCACTGAAGCTGAACGACATTCAACGACTTTCCAAATTGCTCGTGACTTGACAGAGTATTTGATCAGAGTAACCTTGCTCTCAATGATTTGGCAGGAGAAAATATTCACCTTCTTGATGGTGTCGAAAGAGGAATTGCGGTACTGGCTACAGGCAGCCCTCGATAAATGCATGCTCTTCACCGACTTTTTCGTATGCAACATGCATTTATCCATCCACTTACAAGTAATTCTATTGGCTATTTCATGGTCTACATTGTAAAATGAGGCTTAAAAGTGTGCATTTATCCATTATGCATTTATCCAGGCCTGACTGTAAACAAATACTTTAAATTGTCATGGCCATTCTTGATATTCTTGAGAGTGTCGTTGAGAGAATGAGAGACCACCTGGTCATTGCTAAAGCCGCTGCTTTCCATTACTAGGTATGTACTGTTAGTATTTGCCAAGGTGCCAACGCCACCAAGTAGTTTCATATTATCCTTCCTCTCCTTGAAGAAATCATTTGACACAAGCCAGACATAATCAGCATCCTTTGCTTTCTTTTCACACCTATATGTTGAAAGTTTGAAATGTTGATCAGATCCACCATTGTCATTTGTCTTCTACTACTCCAGTCGAATTACCATGTATAGTTTAATACGCTAAGGCAGTTTCCAAAGGCTTTGAATATTGGAATATATACTTCACAAAATATGCTGCGTTCATCGTTTTTTCCACCAAAGCTACCAGGTTTCAATAGATTCAAAGTGAAATCAAGCAAGGTGTACTGGGCAAATTCAATAAAAGCACTTGATTCAGCAGGGAGGTCCACGATTGTCTTCTTCATCTTCAAACGATCGTGTCTTTGCAGAATTACTAGTAGATTAGTATAAACTTCATCAGGCATTTCTTTAAGATATTTGTACAATTTTTTTTTTCATTCATGGAAACCATAAACTCTTGCTTGGTTTCTTCGGTAGCCTGATCTTGATTTGTCCCAATGCAAATATCAAAATAACCCTTCAGAACACCAAAATCGCTTGCTTGAATGATGGGTTTGTGAGGATCCGACTGGCAACACGAGTTTCAGTCTGCACTTCTTCTTCAAGCTCGTTAAGTTCACAATCGTTGAAAAGCTTCCTGTATTCCTTGTTGAGCTTCTGTTTGCTTTGTTCAGTTTCCACTTGTCGAATGAGAGCAGTACTGTAGTTTTTCAACTTTGTATCTGTATCGTTACTATGGATTATTCTGTTAAGAGTTCCAATTAATACTGTCATCAACTGATTTGGTTGGCAAGCTCTCAACAGTGCCACGGTAACGGCGGTGTGCCATTGCAAGTTTTGGCATTGTCTCCCTCCAGTTAGCAATGTTTCGAGCTTTCTTTTGTTGGTACGACGTTCTAGCTCTTACTTGCTGAACGCGCTGAGCTGGCTCATCGTTTTCGCTCGTTTGGCTGTAGCCACCACCTTGATCGCCATAGCTTGCACCGCTGTGTTGACTGTTGTTGTCATCATCAGCGGCGTTACTTCTACTTTCTTGAGTCAACCCGAAAGTTCCAAATTCGAACCCATCGTTGGCAGAGTGGTTGAAGTCGTGAATTTGTCTCAAGAGATCTTCCTCGCCACCACATACGTCACGAAATCAAATTAAAAGACCACAATTAGGTACCTTAAAGCTGGGTAGCGCAAGGACCTAAATTGAAAATTATTAGGATAATTCATCTATTTCACTTATTTCTTCACTTTTTACAGTGCCAGTTATAGATAGTAGTTTACTTTGTGTTCCTCTGACCTTAAATAAACTTGTTTTGATCAAGTATATTTTCATACTGTTCGTGTTTATTTATTATTGGTTTTCATAACTTTACTTTTGGATATCTTTACATGCACTACAAATTAAATTAGAGTGATATCGTTCATACAAAAATAAAGGTATAGCATGAGCATGATATCGTTCTTACCTTTTGCAAAGTGCAAAATTGACATGAGTTCAGATAGAGTGATGTCCTGTTGATTTCCATTCATGAAGCTATTTTCATTGTTGTAACAAATAAAAGAGCTGCACCATGAAGAATGATAATTAACCATTAATAATAAGTAAGAATAAAACCAAGTATAACCATGAGTGTGTATTACCAAAGATAACTTACCATATTTTCAGATAATTGGTATCATTTTGACTGTGATTAAAGAGGTACGTTTTTTGTAGATCATAGTTTGAGAGAAAGAAAGAAAGTGAAAGAGAGGAAAGATAAATAAAAACAATTTCTCCGTCTTTTATTATTTACCCTGCACAATCAAAATGAGCCGCATATTCTTTCCTTTGATAAATAACAATGAAACCATCATTCTCTCTTTACTATTAATGAACAGTTACCTCTTTTGTAAATGGCAACAGCATGCTCTATAGGAAGTATGCTCATTTTATAGCGAACAATGACCTAGTACAGTCACACCAAGAAACATTTCACCCTCTCCTGAAATAATTTAATGTCAAAAATATTACTA
>VCJI01002360.1:5978-21537 GCA_024139395.1 Backusella morwellensis
ATTCATGGTGTAGTTCCTTTATTTGTTACAACAATGAAAATGGTTTTATTAAAGGAAGGAGGATAGCGGGGTCTACTATATTAAAACTCACATCGTTTTGGCTCTTTGCAAGGGGTAAGGACAACATTATGTTCATTTAGAAACATTTCTTTTCTGAAAGGTGTCACTCTAATTTAATTTGTAGTGAAAAGTGTAGTGCATGTAACGGTATCCAAGACAATTGCTGATGTAAACAATGTGCATAATGGTCCAGCTGGTCTCCTTCAAATATACTGCGCGAGCCTCTATGAATTTTATAGCAATAAACGCGTGGAAGAGAAACTGATGAATCACTATTCCCGCGAGGCGCTCGTAAGGAAGATGAAAAGAAAGGAAAGAGACCTAAAAAATCAGGCAAAATCAACGATGATGACGCTTGCAAGAGAACAAGGCCAGATCTTTGAAGAAGAGTCTGAATCAAGGATGGTATGTCCATCATTTTTTTAATTCTTTTTTATTCAATTATTTTTATCATTCTCATTAATTAATGATGATAACAGAGCCAGAAAAGAAGAGCTACAGATGAGGGAGAGAGCAGCTGTATCATCCAAAAGACTAGATACACTGATGAAGAGCAGACAGAGCCTGAAGAAGATATTTCCCAAGATGAACCAGTGCCTAATAGTCAAGAAAACTTCGATAGCTTGGAAAGACATCCCTTGTGCCGATATTATTATGACTATTTTGTTTCAGACAAACGCGAAAAGTGGTCTATAAACAGTAATAACAGCTGGATATCCCTAAATCAAACAAATATCAATCAAGCAATGTATGAATACCGCGTTGAATCATATAAAGCTGCAAAATTATTGCACTCCATCTCTGCTGAGAGGATTCTGGCACTACCATTTATCTTTGTCCTCAATCAAGACAGTGTCGACGGTTTTATCACTAGATATAAAAAGTGAAGAAGTTAATATCAGGAATGAATTGAACCTGTTTAGAGCAAGGCGAATCCCAGATGAGGCATTGGTAATGACGAATAACATAGGCGACCTACGAGCCAATAAAAAAGGATATCAACCGCTATTTGGCAACATCACATGGATCATATTGGGACAGCAGACTTGAAATGTCAACTTATTTCAACATTGTCAACTCATTTCATCAGCATTACTCATATCTACAGGACCATCACACAGAGCAAGATCATGATGCTTATGAATTCTTTACCAAAGAGCTATTCAAATAAGATCGATATGTGAAGCACAGGATGCCAGAGCACCTTGTTGATAGTGACACCTACACTGGGGCCAAAAAGTAGATGGAAATTTGTAAAAATCAGGAAAAAGTCATTTTAAAATGGAATGCCATATTGTCGAAATGGGAATCCATCGAATAGACATGATTTCTCACTATAAATTTATAATTTTTACCATTTTTTTGAGTGGAAAATCATTTCAAAATAGATCTTTTACCACCCATCTACTTTTTGGCCGCTGTGCTATATTCTGGATTACAAACTAGCCTACGAATATCAACATGGAAGATCTGTGAATATTTTTATAGTTGAAGTAAAGAAGCATCAAAAGGAGTACACACTAAACACAGACGACATCGTCAAGATCAACCTGGAGTTACAAGAAAATGCTCAACCGTTTGATCGTCTTAAATATACCTGATCCAGTTGTTTATGGAATGGCTATCCAAGGTAGCTTATAATCTTTATAAATAGAGATATGACATATTGTAATAACCAAGTGTTGTTTTATTGCTACTGATGGAAATAGGTCATCAGTATACTTTATACCAGTTAAACTTGAAACGTGAGGGCCAGTACATTTCAAATGTGGTCGAGAGTTTCTTTTTTCCAAGAAACAAAAATGACATCTCTTTGTTATCCCGTGTCACGTCTATCTTCTTGCCCATTAAGGTAAAGCTAATAGATCTGGTTTTTGCCTATTTTTATTTTTCTAACCTTTTTTAAATAGGACAAGGTTGATCTAATTATTGATAAAATAATCAACAAAAGGAAAGTCTGAGCTCGAGCCAATGACAAAACAGGGAATGTCCCCTTCTCTCCCCATAAAAGACCCAGTCCAGCTCTTGTTGGAAAATAGGGAAGCCACTTGTAGCCCGCCAACTTAAATCATTTTAATCACATCTCTCCTCTTTATCCATGATCAATGAAAACAACATGCACTTAAATTCTTATCCATGATCAATAAAGACAATTTGTACTTAAAGTTAATAAACAACTTAACTATTGTAACCACTATACAAGAAAAACGATGTAGCTCCTCCTTTATATAATTACCTTACTTGATCCGTTGTTAAGCCATAGTGTGGGATGTCTTGATAAGATCGATGGTCATATCTCTGTTTCTTCTTCGCTTTGTCTTTCCAGGAGGACTTGTTAACAGAGAATCTGTTTTCTATTTTATCATATTTCTATTCATCAATCCTTCTAGAAACTTCCGATGACGCAGGTGTACAAAAGGGTAACAATAATAGTAACGTAAATATGACAGTATGATGAATAGCAGGTAATTGTTTGCTTACTTATAAATGAGATGTATCATGGAAGGTAATCATGACTTTGTTGCATTACGGTCATTACGCTGATAGAACACTTTCTCATGCTTGAACAGTCACGAGCGATCGGCATTGATCTGATAAGGTTATTCATTGTCTCTTTTATATATTCCCCGACTTGCTTTAAATTTTATTTCTTTTTTTCTTTCTTTCTATCTTGTTATTTATTTGCATTATTATTATTAATAAAAAGATGATACCAGATCACGATTCTTGGAGAACTGTACTTCCCACCACTCAGTTCGCATTCTATACATTATCACCAGTGCTTTATTTATTCGGATTGGCAACCGCGCCAACAAAATATATCTCAACCAAATGGAAGCAGGCTATCTCAATACCTTTACTTGTCAGTTCAATAGTGTGTCCATATATATACAGAGACATTGAAAACGGTAAGACTATATCAGATGTAGTATTATAAATGTATATATATATATATATATATATAAAGTATTGCTTCGATATTCTGTTATCTCATGAGAACCAAAGGTAGTTTCTGTGCGTTTTGCCAAATTTTCCCTTTTGCTATGTTTCTCAGGTTTAGTGACGTATTCTGGATCACACCCCTACTTTATGGAAAGGAGGCATACATTGAACCTTCTGTTTTTAATAAGGAGTGCTGGTCTTTTGTAAGAAGCGATGATGGGTCAAAAGAAGAGAATAGCAACCAAAAAGATAAGGTACTTGTCAACTGATAACGAGAAGAAAAAAAAAATGATACTAGGTTATTTTTGTTTGTTTGTTTTATACAATCATTTGCTCATAATTATTTAGAGATTTTATCATCTATTTGGTCCGATTCTAGTGAACGCCATTACTTTTGACATTTTGGCAGCTTGGATTAAAACATTCACTTGGGATGATTTAATCGAAATACAAAATGGCAAATATATTATATATCAAGCATTCTGTTTTGCCTGTGTTATATCGCTTACATCTGTACTCAATATGATGGGACAGATGATGCAGCTCTCGCATTGCTTACTCTTGGATAAGGGATATTATTCATCAGGTAGCCCCTTTCTCTATATTAATTTGAGAAAAAGGCATGCTAACAAAATGAAATAGCTGATTGGAGAAATGCAATGGAGTATCCCCTTCTAAGCACGTCGCTGGAAGATGTTTGGTCTCGTCGTTGGCACCGCACAATGAGACCTGCTTGGGTCGCAAGTGCCTATAAACCAGTCTATTTCGTGGTTCGAAAGTATAATACCAATCCCAAAGATAGACGACTTGCAGTAGGATTGGCGTCGCTTGCAGTGTTTATGGCGTCAGGGCTTACACATGAATATTCAGTGCTCTGTAATATAGGATGGAATGCTTACAAAAAACACTTTATGGGGCAACAGATGGTATTTTTTGGCATCCACGGTATATTTGTGGTTTTGGAAAAGACGCTATTTTTTGTCATCAAGCCTTTATTACCCATTTCGTTTACCACATCTCGATCATTTGAGCTTATACGTCGCCTTTACGTCATTGGATTATTCACAATCACCTTCCCGTTCTTTATCAATCCATATGCACACTGGGGCTTCCATCATCTTAGCGCACTCACGCCTGTTGAATCAGCAACTCGACAATTTCTGTTATCCAAGTCATTTTTGCGTCAAATATCTGGATCTGCGCTATAGCTTTTTTTTATATGTATTATGTATATAAATTGTTTTCTTTTTATTACAGTGCTTGTGGAGAAACAAAAAAAAAAGGATAGGATGAATGATAAACTTTCATACTTTGTTGATGTGTTGATATTTTCTCTTTTTTTTATTATAAATAATATATAATTTAGAATCTATCAAAAACGACAATAAAAGAGATTAGTATTTTTTCATTCTAATAAAACATAATATTTATAAGTTACCTGTTGTATGCCATGTTACCACGAACTCTAAGGTAATCAGTCAAACATTCAATAGGACCCTGACCAACAACAGCAAGTTCTTGATCCCAGAGGTACTTGTAGGCAGTGTTGCGGATGTCACCGACGGTGATCTTGTTGATGGTTTGCTTCAATTCCTCGGGACTCAAGTGCTTACCGGTGGCAAGGACTTGGGATCCAATATCTTGTGCAACGGCGCAGGTGGAGTCGAGGCTCAACAACATACCAGCTCTGACTTGCTGCTTGGCACGCTCAACCTCGGATTCGGTAACAGAGGTGGAGAGACGGACCCATTCCTTTTGAGTGAAGTGGACGAAATCGTCAATTTGATCTTTGTTCTCGGTAACAACGTACATACCCCACAAACCAGTGTCCTTGTAGCCCTTGGTGAAGGCGGCGAAGGAGTTGGCGAGGTGGTTGTCGTTGACAATGGTGGACAATTTAGAGGAGAGGTTGGCAGCACCGCCCAAGGTCTTGTCCCAAGAGCCCATGATGGCTTGCATGACGAGCAAGTTGAAGTAGTCGGCAGAAAGATAGGGAGCACCCTCAACAGCAAGAGCAACACGGGCTTGGGGCAAAACATCATCACGGAGACGGATTTCAGAGCCGGTGAAGGAAGCCTTCTTGGTCTCGGCAGCAGCAGCAGGCTGGAGCTGACCAAAGCTCTTCTCGGCGAGACGAACAAGGGCATCGTGTTCAACATCACCGGCACCAACCAAAACAATGCGGTCAGAACCGTAGTTTTGCTTTTGGAAAGCGATCAAATCATCGGCGGTTAAACCTTCAATGGTCTCCTTGACACCAGCAACAGGGCGACCCAAGGATTCACCCATAAAAGCAGTGGCGTGCAAGTGATCAAAAACAACGGATTCGTAGTCGGTTTCGGCCTTGAGTTGTTGCTTCAAAACGGCGGCGCGTTGCTTATCGACAGCGGAGGAATTGATGTTTGTGTTTTGAACAAGATCAGCGAGAACTTGAACGGATTCTTCAACGTTGGCGCCCAAAGTCTTTGCGGCGAAACCGGTCTGTTCACGTCCAGTTTGAGCGTAAAGAACACCACCAATCTTTTCGAATCTAGAGGCTTGTCCCTGTCAGCAAAAATTAGCACGTCAATGTTTTAAATTCCAAATTCTCATGCATCCTCCCCATTTCCATTTGCTCATTTTTTTCGCTCATTTATTCTCGTCTTTTCTTGTTTTTTTTTCGCCTAGCTCAAAGGTGTTTGTATTTACCTGGACAGCAACTTGCTCAAAGAGGTTAGCGGCACCGCTCTTTTCGGCGGATTCATTGCGTGAACCGGCATCGACAAAGACACCAACGGTGGCATTACCGGAGGAGGCATTTTCCTCAGTGGCGACGGTAAGACCGTTGGGTAAAGTGGTGATGCGGGTGGCAGTGGATTGCTTAGCAGCGGTTGCTAAGGGACGAACAAACTATTTGAGAACAAATGAGTAAAAACAGCACGACAAAGTTAGTTGGATATAAGCTGGTACCTGCTTAGTCAAGCCAGTGTTAGCTTGAAGGGCAGTAGAGAGGAATCTAGAAGCCATTTATTAAAAGAGTGGGGAGAAATGAATAAATAAGAAATCCACTTTTTTTTTTTTGCGACCTGACACTCCACACTTCGTTGGGCCCCAGATGAAATTGGCGAGGGGTTGACTTTTAAAATCAGTGACGTCGATTCTTGAAATTGTATTTCAACTGCAGATGGGTAATTCTGTCATGCAAGAAATTGAAAAATATTTCTTTATTTAAATAAAAAACCAATATACAAAGAGGATTACACTATTATTTCCGTTATTTAATTGTAAATCGCACAATAATAGTATCACGCGTTCTATTAATTCGTATACTATTGCTATTATTGCTATAACCAGAGAGCTATAAGGTTTTAACTTTCCGATGAATCATAATTGAAATCACCATACGTGCTGTCGTTTTCTCCTTGGCTATCATATATAAAGTCTTTGTCACAATCATCGTTAGCAAGTGATTCGGTTGATAGTGGCTCGTCATGCAATGGTTTATCCTTCTCCAAAATAATTGGTTCTTCTATTAGCATTGGCAAGGCAGGTATATCCGTATCTGAGGTACTTGTGGGTGATCGACTCGAAAGATCGATGGTACTGAGTCTTCTTACCATATCTTCAGTTTTATGGAGTTGAGTGAGAATACGTGTATATTCATCTCTTATTCTTTCTATTTCTGCTAAATCTGGTGTCTTTCCAGCAATTGAATCAGCATATGGTCCTCCTTGTTGAATTATACCAGAAGGAGGACGTAGAGGTCCATCAGAGATGGGTGTCTTATAATCAAGAGAGTCCACGTTACTTCCAGCTCTTTCTTTTGCTTTCTTTATGAATATCTTTGCTTGGGGATGACCTTGCTTGTCTGCTTCTATAAACCACTGAAGAGCCGTTTTGTAACTTTGGACCACCCCCTTTCCATCGTAGTTCATCCAGCCAATGTTGAACTTGGCATCTCGACTGTTTTGTTCTGCGGCCCTTTGGTAATACTCCATTGCTAATTTGTGATTTTGTCCAACACCAATACCACTCTCATAGAAGATACCTGCACGAAGCTGCGCATCAACATTATCATATTTTGATGCTTTTAAATACCAATGCATTGCTCTTTTGTTGTCCTTCTTTACTCCAGTTCCGTTTTCGTACAGTAATCCAAGGCGATACATGGCCGGATGATAGTCGTTTTCAGCTGATTCCTTGATCCATAAGAACGCTTTATCAAAGTTTGCAGGTTTGTTGCTATAATACTGTTTTCCAATTTCATAAAGTGCTCTTCCATTTTTGTTTTTAGCTTTTGATTTGGTGTCAGCACTAATTTTCAATCCATCCGCTGTTAAAATAGATGGTTTGTTATTGTTATTTTGCGCTGTCTGCGTGAATGAATACCTTCAAGTTTGTCAAAATCTGACGTTTTGATTCTCTTTATACCCATAATACTTTTCATTTTATACAGATACTGTCACCTTGTAAACGGGGATATAAAAAAATATTTTGAAATATAAAAAGAAAAGAAAATAGAAAAAGGAGAAAAAGTATGAAAAAAATCACACATTCACTTATCAAAAAGTATTTTCTCAAAAATGTGGTTCTCTCATTTCACAAGATTATCTTTGTGACACTCACTTACACGTCCATGTACAACTCATACCACTTTTTATGTTTAAAAAAATCCACTAAAATGAATACTATTGTAGTAAAATAGGATATTTTGGTCAAGTGTTCATGGTTCTTGTTTTATCATTTCTGAAATAAGGAAAACTCGAGACCAACCAAAACAGTATACTTAAATTGGTGTTGTATCCCACTGTTAATGAACATGACTTCAAATCAAAAAGAATACATATTTGTTTTAAGTTTGATCTGTTCAATTTTTTGTTAATTGAAAGATCAAAAAATTACAGTTAGTGCTCCTGTTGTTTTTTTCAGTAGCAGATGATACATGATCATTTTGACTTATAAAAACACAAAAACGCTTGTGTCAAGCAAAATAAAGCCAAGAAAGTGATATTGAGATAACATTTGTAGACAAATGCTACTCATTGGCGATTTCAAAAGTAAAGATAAAGAACACGGGTCCAAGTTTTGTATCACTTTTGTCTCTTGTAAGAGAAAAACTTGAAAACATCTGATTCATAATTACATATAAAACAAAAAGGAAAAAGAAAATATTATTCAATTTGACTACGTAATCAAATTACTTGAAATTTGTATTCTGTACTCTTAAATATTTTTCTTAAGCAGCATCATTTGTGAGATGGATTTTGTCTTTAAATATTATCATAACCAGATGATACACCTAACTGAGTTTAAATGTACAAAGAACAAACAAAAGTAAACGACCGAAACGCGACTTGAGTCTTTTTTTTTTCTTCCTTCTTCTTCTTCTTTTTTATTAATATACACCTAACCCATATTAATAGTAAATGGCTATAACACGAAGTCAAACAACGCATGTTCCAATAAAAGAGGAAAAATGCAAGAATAACCAGCTTTTAAACAATGTCAGCAATACACCAAGGGAGCGCAGCAAAATAACAAAAAGAACATGCTCTAAAAACAAAAGCAAATCGCTACCTGCTTGCGAAGTCAAGATAGAAGAAGGAACCGATAGCAAACACTTATTAAAATCACAGCAACAAAACCATAGGAAAAGATCTGTTGTTACAGAAGAGCAAATTAAACAACTCATTGATTATATCAAAAACAAAAATATGACAGTGGCACAAGCTTCAAGAAAAGTAAAGATAGACTTTTATACAGGGCGTAAATACTACAGCAGATACCAGAAAGATCCAAATCAAGACCTACTTGCTCCCCAAAAACCTAAATCAAGATATACATATCAAGATATAAAAACACTGATAGGATATATCGTTGACGACGGAATGTCCATTAGACAAGCCTCAAGTATTGCAAACATAACTTATTGTGCTGGCCAAACTTACTACAAAAGATACTGCGAAGATCCAAACCACAAAATTCCCGTGCCAGACAATCAGCCGAATAGACGTAACAGAATATGCACTCAGGATCAAATAAAAAACCTAATTCAATATATTGTCAATGACAAAATGTCGATACAATCTGCTGCAATTAAAGCAAAAATGGGGGATCATACTGCTAGACGATACTATGGCCGTTATTTAAACGATCCAAATCACGAAATTCCTGTTCCAAATACAAAAAACTACGAAAACATAATTACACAAGAGCAAGTAAATGACTTGATTGATTTCATTGTCAACGACAACATGTCCATAGAAAACGCTTCAACTAAAGCCAACATGTCTGAACGAAGCGGTGGAAAATACTATCGTAGATACCTGGATGATCCAGAGCGTAATACTCCTGTTCTAAAAAAGAATTCACTTGGTTCCTGTAAACCTTGTACACAAGAGCAAGTAAGAGAACTCATTGGTTATATCGTCGATGACAAAATATCGCTAGCAGAAGCCTCAGCAAAAGTAAATATGACTGCGTTTACTGCTAAAAAATACTACGATCTATATATGAAGGACCCAAACCACGAGATCCCTTTACCAAATAGCAGCCTGGGGCATATTGATAAACGGTTTTCACAACAGGATATAGAGGATTTCATTGGTTATATCGTGGATGACAAGATGTCGATATCAGCTGTCGCAGCAAAAATAAACATGTCTATGATTGTCGCTAGAAAGTACTATCGTCAATATTTATATGATCCAGATCATAAAATTCCAGCTCCAGGAAAGAGGCAAAGTAGACGGTGCACAAATAGAGAAATTAATTAGCTGCATTGTCGATGATGAGACGTCTTTAATGTCCGCCGCAATAAAATCAAACATGTCAGAACAAACTGCTAGGAAATACTACAGGCAATACTTGAATAAAACAGCTAATGCAAAAAAAGAAAAAGAAAACTAGAGTGCTTAAATAATTCCCAAAATCACGAAATATCTTATTCTGAATACCTGTATTTCCTAATAAAAATATTAATAATAAATGGTTGATGATTCTTGTATTGTAAATAATGCAAACTTGCTTGCTTAGTAAACAGACTAATGCTTAATGACCAATTAGAATACTTAATTTTATGGTTTTAGCCAATGATAGTACGGGTACTATTTAGTAATACGGAACAAGCGTACAAACCAATCAGTTATACTCCTTGATTTTTCAAAATGTCATGAATCAAGGTACACCTTTTAACACACTCATTCTTTTAGTGATGTTCTTTTAAACTTTCACAACAGTCACCATTACGAAACTCGGATGAACTCTCTTCCTTTTTTTCCTTTAAAAAAATATCTAATACAGTTTTTTTAAAAAAATAAATGTGCAAGTCATTTACAGCATTTATAAAAAGACGCAATCGGAGCCTATTGAATCCAAGGATCTTTGAAACTGTCAAATCACCTAAAAGCATGCATTTTAACAGTCACTTTATTTGTGAAGATTTAGCAATTTAAGCAGAGGCAAGAAAAGATTTAGTAACAGCTCTTTCTCGCTATGCTTGTTACTAATCCAAAAAATCCAAGGGCTATAAGGGGATGCGATATGCGCCGCAAGAAAAAGACTCGTTGCGATTGTTATATATAGTTGCCTTGTAGTAAATGTAGGAAAGCAAAAACAGAATGTACATTTTTAGTTGATCAGAAAAAAAGAGGCCCTATCAACGGGTAAGGTGTCTTAATCGTAAATATATGTGTAATTTATGCAGAACTGTTATCTAGAAGCTATGTAGCGTCCTTAGAATACAGAATAGAGCAACTGGAAAATTTGTTAAAAAACCAAACATCGCCCGCACAGTCCCTGGATTCGCCTGAAATTATTTATCAGCAACAGACACCAGGAGCCGATCATACCATTCAACAGCAGCAAAATCATACTAGCATATTTGGATTATTAGAAACTTCTAGTCTATTAATGAATAGAATGGCCACAGATGAACAAACCTTCACTGATCTGATGACACCTATCTATAACAAAACCGCAGTTAACAATGATATGCCATTACCAACTATACCAACATTGTCGTTTGAAGAAGAATCAAACAGTACCCCTCCTAATATCGATTACACTTCTCATACATTTGATAAAGACTTTGACCTGATACTTGACGAAATGAACGGTCTCACAATCCGAGATTACCAACATACCCGTTATATTGGCTATAGTTTAGGGCTTGAATGTTTACGCCCTAATTTCTTTTGCTCTAATCGAAAACATCGACTTTTACAGGAGCCAAGCTGGTTTGTACAAAAAATCAATCATGAAGAAGTGGAGCATGTAATCATGAAAGCAAAAGAAGCTTTTCAACCTCAGTTTCTTAATCACGAACCAACACTTGAAAGGTTTAAAATACTGAAAGATCCATGTATGACTGATGAATTAGCAGATATTCTTGTCCACGTGTAAGCTACTTGGGCTGTTTTTTTTTCCTCTGAACAGTAATGATGTAAGCAATAAAGGTAAACTAAAAAAATACTTCTATAGATTTTTTACCAGAGTTCATCAATATTACCCTGTTATAAATAAAATCCAATTTCTCGAACAATACTATTTCCAGAACCCGTGTCCGCCAGACAAATTTTTATTATGGACCATCATCTCTGTTGGAGCCAAGGTGGCACAGGTATGGACACCCAATATTGAGTAGGATCCTAACCCACTTTTATGATCAATTTACACGAGTCAATGATGCCGAGAGGGCTGTAGAGTTGTATAGAGAGATCGAGAGGGAAATGAATGAATGGTGGGTTACCTTGCCAAATGATTGCAAATCTAGTCCACTTCACGCTGCTGAGAGAGAGACAGGTATGTATGGATATAGAGGCAAAATAAGCTTGAGTTAACGAATGACATATATATATATATACATAAGTTTACTTTAGATTCAATTATTACTGTGTATGTTTGTTACTTCACAGACCTTTTACTAGAATCGATACATCTATATCAACATATGCAGTTGATCTTTGTAATCAATATAGTGATACTATTATTTCCATGGCAGAAAAAATAGATAAAGAGTACTTGGTAACCTTGCCATGGGGCTTAGCAGCATAGTAAGTAAGCTTGGAAAGTGCCATTTACTACATATACTAAATTATGTATATATTATAGTTCTCTTTTTCAGGCAATACTTGTATACGCTTATAACAGCAATTCAACAGATCCAAAAACTCGTGAAAGTTCCATCGATTATCTATTTAGATGCTCCAACATATATAAGAAAGATGTTTATCTTCAGAAAACATGTGGTTCACTAATAGTATTAGCCCTTTTATCCAGCATTAATTCACTTACAATCGAGGAATATAGCGATGACGAATGGGAAGGCTGTGTGAATTATGCTGATTGTCAAGATACTTATGAAGCTGAAAAGAAAAATTCGTTTGTTTGTAAAACAATTCGTGAACTTGTTAAAATCGCAGCCGAACAACAGTTTTGATTTTTTAAAGATGAGTAAAATAATATATTATGCCGAGTAACAATAGTCAAGGAAAATTTTCCTGCTGTTTAATTTCTCATTTTTTTTAAATTAATGTGTTTTTTCAAGCCGAGAACATCAGAACCCAACACATTAAAACAATAAAAGATAGGCTACAAGTCACTGGTCTTGAAGAAGTATGGAAGGGAGATCAGCACCATTATCAGCAGAAGAACACGTGATAATCCTGGAGAGCTGAGAATGAATGAATTGTTGCTTTGAGTCACTCATCCACTTCTTCTCTTTCTATTAGAACTTATTTATTAATCTCTTTTTACTCGTAAAAAAGAAAGAATCAATTCACATTGATTTTCTTTCTTGTGTAGACTAATTCACTTTCACCATTTTCAATCTTTCTCGTGTTTCGTTACCTGCGTTCCTGCAACCTCAAGGGAACTTGCAGCCTAGTCGTATTGATTTACTGAAGATCACGCAGGTATTTATTGCTGCTACTACTACTACTATTATTATTCTTATTATTGAAATAATACACCAAACATAACGTTTTACGCATATTAACGGCCTTTAATAGGCACAAGAAGTTCTACTTGAAAGAGGGCAGGAAACTGTTGTAGGCACTTTACACCTGACTGTTCACCACCTGATATTTAGTTATGGAGAAGAAGAGATATGGGTAGGAACGAATACAAAGTGGAAATGTTTGGAAGGGAGAAAATGTCATATTCAAGCTATTTCATATAGATTCCTTATCCAATTATACAAACTGTGGAAAGACAGCTTCCTTCGCTCCAATCAGGTCGACACCCGCTTTATATTAAATGTCGGGACTTTATGATTATTACGTTATCTTTATTAAAAGAGGGGGAAGCTCAAGATGTATTTGATAGCATTCAAAAGCTAGCATGTGTGTGTACGTACATAGTGTGTGTGTGTAAAATGATAATGGTAGTGATATATAATAACAATGATAATAGCTTCCATTGAGCAGCTTTATGCATATTCTTACCAGCCACAAACACCTTTTACGTCGACAAATGGCTGGAAGATTTACGACCCACTCAAAGAATACGAACGCATGGGTGTAGGAGTAAAGTCAGATACGTGGAGATTTACTACTATTAATAGAGATTACAAGGTAATTATACTTACATATACAAATGCAATAAAATATACTCACTGCCTTAAATAGTATTCACCAACATATCCACGCACACTGGTGGTGCCTACCAAAATAAGTGATAACGTATTAAATTATGCTGCAAAATATAGAAGTAAAGCCCGAATTCCAGCTCTTTCATATCTCCATTGGCATAACGCTGTATGATTATATCAAAAGCTTTTTTTTTTCATAATAATAACAGTACTTAATTGTAAATATATATTTGTGTTACTTAGGCAACCATCACACGTAGCAGCCAACCTCTTGTAGGGTTTAAACAGGCACGGTCTATTCAGGACGAAAAGCTAATAGAAGCCATATTCTCAACAAATGTCCCAACTGGGCCAAATGGTGAAATCGTATATGGATCAACAGCAGCCAATCTTATTGTTGATGCAAGACCAATGGCAAATGCGGTGGGTAATGTAGCAAGAGGTGCGGGTACAGAGAACATGGACCATTATCGTAATTGCAAGAAGATATACGTTGCCATCGATAATATTCACGTGATGAGAGACAGCTTGGCTAAAATGAGTGAAGGTAATAAAAATAGATGCAACTAATACAAGTTTTGTTTTGTTTATATTAATTGTTTAATAATAATAGCAATGCAAGGGGTTGATACAGCGAGTGGATTAGTGAACCGCGGTGCATTACTGAGATCCGGTTGGTTAAAACATATATCTACAGTGATTGAAGGAACAATGAACATCGTCAAAAACATCCATGTATACAATTCACATGTGCTCGTTCATTGTTCTGATGGTTGGGATCGTACATCGCAACTTGTATCACTGAGTGAACTATGTCTTGATCCTTTCTATCGTACAATTGAAGGGTTCCAGATTTTAATCGAGAAAGACTGGGTCTCTTTTGGTCACAAGTTTGCAGACAGGTGTGGGCACTTATCCAATGAAAAGTATTTTGTCAATATGGTTCACACAGGTGGAAACACAGCAACAAATACAATCAAAGATATGCAAAACAAGTTTTATAAATCAAACTACTATCAGCGTGAAACAAGTCCAGTATTCCATCAGTTTTTGGACTGTATTTATCAACTCACTTGCTTATATCCAACACGTTTCGAGTTTAATGAAAAGATGCTTCTCGATCTCCATTACCATGTCTATTCGTGTCAATTCGGTACATTCTTATTCAACTGCGAAGCTGAAAGATCGAATTACTACCCTCAAGATAAAACATATAGTATCTGGGATTATATTAACTCTGATAAACAAAAGTTTACGAATGAACTATATGATCCAATGAAAGATAAAGACTTGGTCGATGATGGTGGTGTATTGATGCCAGATGCGACAAAGGTAAAGTATTGGGCTGCTCTTTTCAACAGAGATAATGAGGAAGTAAACTCTGCAGTTGCGTATGGATCAGCACCATCACCCGGTGAAAGCACAACGACAGATCCTCTTGGCGTCGCTGAAGAATAATATCCCCCTTTTTTCTTTTTTCATATTGATATTGTCATTTGAAGTATGTAGTTTTATTGTTCACTATTTCGTTTATTTTTATTCACTTTAATGATCTAAAAAAAAGAAGATATATCTTACATGATTTTGTGCTTCTGTTCATGTTCTTTTTTTTTTCTTATATAAATCTACCCTTTTTGGAAAGGTGTTAAAAAAACTGTGTTGCTTCAAAATGTTGATGATATTTACATTGTCTTCTAAAAGTCGCTACATTGGGTTCTTGTCGATATAACCTTTTATAGTAAATTAATCAAGCCAATGAAAAGTCTTCTTGAATCATGAAATCATTTTATTAACCTTTTTTGTCATAATTACCTAAACATGTTGTCATTCGAGTACTACTTTTCTGACTTACTTTAGGCTAATGTAACGTTTATCCCTGACATTATTATTACCATTACAATCTCGATATAGTGGATCATAATACAGTGATATCACAAATATATCATCGTTTTTTTTTTTTTTTTTTTTAAAAAAAAAAAAAAAAAA
>VCJI01002360.1:37852-55763 GCA_024139395.1 Backusella morwellensis
CCACAGCTTCTCTTCCATCAAATACATCATGATATTTAATGCTATCTTTTACTCTTGTTCTTACAACAATGTATGACTTGAATAAATCTGCCACTCGGGATAGAAGTGCTGGATAAATAGTAACAATTTGATCGGTTGATAAGTTTGGTGAGGAGGGCTTATCAAAGGAAAATGAGTGAGAACGTTCTTTTTTGGTTTTCTTTTTTCCAAACAGCGACTGGTTATCGGATTCGACCGGTTTTCGAAGAGGCAATGTAAGTGCAGTCGAGGAGCTCGCTAAAAGTGTATCAAAAGTAGCTATTTAAAGTAAAATACATGGATTAAAATGTGTGCCATTTCTAAAATACATGTATATATAAATATACATATACACATATGTCCATATATATATATAAATATATAAATACATATATACTTCTCCTTCATTCTAATAGTAAATATATATATTTATATAAATACACATACACACAAATATATGCGTATAGATAAATATATACCAGTGACCAATATTATATTAAGATGTATTACGTGCGCTTTTGGAGAATGTGGATAGTTTTGCTCTCATGGGGGCTGTAGTACGTGATAATTTTGATAAAAGTGTGTTGTTGTCGTTTTTTTTTCCACTATCTTCTAATACAATTTTTGGTTCCATCGGTGACTTTGGCTCAAAGAGAGTCATGTGTGCGCTGTCTGTTAGCGATAAATTATCGCTTATATCGTCTTCATCTTCCTTATCGATTAATGGTGTATATATATCTATACTCGGTCGACATAACATGCTATCGTCGTCTTCTCCTAATGAAAGTTGGTGTGATCTGTAATATTCGTTACGAAAAGCTTCTGCTGGTGATAAGTAATGATCATGAAACCCTTTCGCCTGTGTTGAGCTCATTTCTTCATCCAAAAAAAGAAAGAAATATATTTAATAACAAGTTGAATAAAAATAAGTGAAAAAAAAGGAAAGAGAAGGAAAGGAAAGAAAAGTTGTGTGTAAAAGAAAGAAAAGGGGTGAATAAAGAGGAGAAAAGCTAACGTTATTTTCTAAAAAAGAAATGGAAATAAAAAAAGAGGGGGGGGATAACAATACATTCACTCATTTATTTGTTTTTATTTTCAATTAGGAGAACCTTTTACCTTGACAACAAGCCTTTAACCTTTTCTTTTATCATGCTTTACTGATCCTACAAGTGGTACAAACGTGGCGTTGCGTTATATTAGAGTACAAAGTCATTCTTATCTAAGGTCATTAGGTTGCTTTTTTTTTTACTATTTTACTATTTCTTTTGTTCATTATTTTTTTGCTTCTTTTTTTCATTATTATTCCTTCTTTAAGATGGCCGACAAAGTTTTGAACATAAACGATTATCCAGTCATTATTGGTATTGATTTCGGTAAATAATGTTGATTAAAATTAACCTGAAACAAAAACAAACAAACAAATAATAATAAATAATGATTAAATAAATAAAAGGTACCACATTTTCCGGCTGTTCTTATGCATTTATTCATAATGATGAAGTGGTTGATATTGTCAACTGGTAACTAATAACAGATCCAGTCTCTTTTATTTTATTAACAATGATTACATTAGGCCTAAACAAAATAACACGGTTTATCCAAAGGTGAAGGGGATATTTTTAATAGGGAAATTATGATTAGCATAATAACTTTAATTTGTTTTAGTCACCCACAGTAAATTTTTATCAAGGCAATACAAAAGAAATGAGACAATGGGGCAATGCTGCCAAAATTGAAATGCAACGGCCTAAATCTCGTAATTCTGTTTTACTTAAACAGTATAAACTTTATTTGGATGAAAACATTGCCAAAAATCTGCCTCCTTTGCCAAATGGTCTCACTGTTGTGGAGGCCATCTCTGATTATTTGCGTGAATTTCATAACCATATTATCAACCAGCTAAAAAAAGGATTTGCAAAAAATTATGGGCAGCACCAATTTCGCTATGTAAAGTCGCCCATTCCCCCCTTTTTTTTCTTTCTTTTTTTATCCAGTTTTTAGATCCATTGACTAACTAAATATTAAATTATCTAGTGCTTAACTGTACCAGCCATGTGGTCTGACAAGGCTAAAAGTATTATGCGAGATGCTGCCATTATGGCTGGTTTAATATCAGAGTCTGATCACAGAGATAGACTATTACTAATTTCAGAACCAGAGGCTGCGGCACTCTACTGTGAAAAGAAATGCGAACAGTTTAATTTAAGGCATAATGACAAATTTATGATTTGTGATGCGGGAGGTAGGCAACCAGATAAACTAAAGCAGTATTTACTAGAGTCTATTATTGATCATGCTCGAAATTTTTAGGCGGAACGATAGATCTAATTGTATTTGAAATTGACGAGCGTAGTGGCCGAAAGCTGCGTGAATCAACAAAAGGTCATGGTCAATCCTGTGGCTCCGTATTTTTAGATCGTCGAATGAGAAAGTTACTGAAAAAGAAATTTAAGCCTTATCTTTCGACCATTCCTGCTTCAGCATTTGAAGTCATGATGGAGGCGTTTGTAGATGATATTAAGCCACAGTTTGATGGCATCGAAGACCAGTACATTACCCTTCCCGCATCAATAAGTCTCAGCTCGTTAACAAACCCAGAAATTGGTTTAGAGGATGGCATTTTGTGCTTAACTGCTGCTGAACTTAAGGAGAAAGTGTTTGAACCTGTTATTCGCGAAGTTCTTAATTTATGCAGAGATCAACTTGAAAAGGCTGGCCAATTGCAGGCGATACTTTTAGTTGGAGGCTTCGGCTCTTCAAATTATCTTTTTGAGCGAACACAGCAGGAATTCAGTTCCCGTGTACCACTGATCGCCGTACCTCCCCGCTGTGAATTGGCTGTTGTGAGAGGGGCTGTTTACTTTGGCCTTAATCCATTTGTAGTTACTACACGTATTTCTCGTTTGTGGTATGGTATTGATACTACTACTCCATTTGAAGAAGGTGTCGATCCTCCCAGCTACAAAATCATCAGAGCAGATGGAGCAGTTCGATGTGATAATAAATTCTCTGTTTTTATTGAAAGAGGTCAACAAATGGGTATGTTTAAATACATATTTACGAGATTAAAAATTTAAAGGAATTAAACATCTTTTTTTAGAAATTGACAGTTGTGTATCCAAAGATTTTTTTGCCTATTACCCACACCATACCACATGTACTTTGTATGCGGCAGATACCGAGGGTCAACCAAGATACACCACAAGCCCGGGGGTCTATAAAGTAGCTACTTTCAACATCTTTATGCCATCGTTAACCGGCGTGAGTGTAGGTGAGAGAATAGAACTGGGCATAAACATGTACTTTGGCGAAGTTGAATTAAGAGTTGAAGGTAAATGAGTTTGAACAAACAAAAAAGTTTTTTTTTGATGGATCGACATTGGACTAAATATTTATGTATAACCAGCGATTATTCGAGGGAAAACATATGGTACCTCATGTATTTTTGACGCAGAATGAGCAACCCTACTTTTTCTAATTTGAGCATCCTAAAAATATGATATCTACTTAAAAATATCAAAGTAATAGGGATGTGGTTTTTGAATACACAGTAGCAAGTTTATTGATTCTTATTTTTCGAAACATTAATATCAGCAATACAAAAAAATAAATGCTTTGTTTTATTATTATGATTACCCTATTTTACCTTTATATTTTATTAGTATCGGATCTCATCACAATATCTTTTAATAATGGTTGTTAAATATGCTATAAATTTAAAGGAAACCCTGATAAAGTTTAACAGGAGAGGTAATATATGAATATATTTCTAGTTATATTTCTTTTTCATTCCTTTGGTGATAGGAAAATAAATGATAACAATAAGAATAATAATAAATGCATAATGATGCCTTTTTTTGTTTTTTTTTATGTATGAGAATTAAGTACTAAATGTGCCCTGCAACTGAAAGATGAATTGATAACTGGGTTTAAATGGATGAGCCATGCAGCCATGAATAACAGGAGGTGTTGTATTGTGAACAAATTCCAAACAGCGTAAATTGTATCCTGTTAAGATTTGCACCAGTTCGCCCTATACAAATTATATTAATTAACTATGAATAAAATTAACCCCAAGTATGAACATACCGTTTTAACATGTCGGACTTCTATGAAACGACTATCAAAGCCAATTACATAAGGATAATGAAATGCTACTGCCTGAGGTTCACCTTCCCATGAGATCATTGGTGAGTCACGTACGTATTGTCCATGCATATTAACCTTGAATACGAAATCATTATAACAAAGTAGATAATTTTGTTCGCATCGGAACATCCCTAAAGGACGCAGCTCCTCTCCTAATTGCTTCACAAAATTAAAATCGGCGTGTTCTAGATCAGGAAGATTTCGGTTGCTTGAAAGATCGTCGAGGTTGATGATTTCAAAGCCACGAGCACAAACAATCACTACGCGAGCTTTCAAAAAGTGGACCGCGTATGAATCAGTACCCACATAGAATTCTGAATAACTCTTGAACCAGCTGGGCACCTTGCCAAATAATCCAGATTTACCCAAGAATTTGCTGTTTTTCGGATTACGCAAGTCACCGCACACAGGCTCAAACACCTTGAAGAGACTATCAACACCACGTCTCTTCATAATAATTATATGTGTTCGCCCATTACAAACACCTGTTTGGAAATAATTGACATGATTGGCTACTTTTTGACAGTGTTTATCATTTCCAGATTTTCCAGATCTCTTGATTATTAAGTTGTCCAAAGAATAGGCATTCAATGTTTTATCTATACAATAATTGTGTATATAATTTAGTATTAAGGTTATTTTGCTATTATATACATGTTTACACACACACACACATTTCCACCTTTTCTTTTCCCTTTTTTTTTACCCATCATTTACTTACCAGCCAGAATAAGGAATATATTATGGTCTTCCAACACACCAATGGAAGTTACGTCCACCACGCTCAATACAAGACTGAAACTCAAAGGTTTTCCTTCAAGTCCCACCCAAACACCCTGCTGTGTACCAATTGCAACCATTCCAATATCATTTGGACCCTTAAAGGGCACAGAGCATGTGACCAAACCATGATTTTGTGTACCAGCCAGGGCAAAGGTAGTGTCACTTAGTGTCTGAATTTCAAACACATGTTTATCACTTTGTGTCTTTTCGAATGCTTCTTTGGCTTGGGCGATTTTCTCTTTCCAGCTAGTACGTGTTGCTGCACTGTCAGCTGAAACCACATAGTCTGCGCCATTTCGACCGAGGTATTGGAAGACCAGCGGGAAATTACCGCCTGGGGTGGGAGGCGTGCTTCCTGGGACGAACTGGTTCGTGTTGTGATTGCTATTCATAGTGCTGCTGTTTCCTCTCATTGCCTTTAATCCAATCGAGAAGCTTTCATTGTAGTCCTGGACTTGTAAGAATTGTATGGGTATAGGTTTTTTTGATACATAATATTCCACATCCAGAGAACTGTTGGCTGGTTTCTTGGGTTTTGTCATGATCAGCATGTGATCAAACAAAAACACTTGCAGTTCGACCGTCTCCACATTCAGCTGTGATTTTCTTGTGAGTGCACTCTCCATGATGAGTTTTCTGCCTGGCTCAAGTAAATCGAGTGTGTGGTATTCTCCAGCCTTGAAGCGAATGCGGTCGCTAATTTCATAAACGCGAAGGGTATTTTTAGAGATGAGTGTTTTTTCATCGGCTTTTGCGGCGACTGTTTTGATGATTTCAATGGATTTCGCAATATTTTCCTTATCCGGATGATCCGATGCCGTCTTTTTTAAAACGGCGTCAAGAAGCAATACATAGCGCTGAAGACGAGTTACCGGTAAGATCAAAAAATGGCGAAAGGGCAACTTTCTGCATTCTGCCAGTTTCTCCTGAGTGCGAATAAAGTTTTGGAACACGATATTTGTGTCGAATTCCTTTTTTGAAGCATATTCGGCGAGTACGACATGCGGAGTATACCGCAAGTAAGTGTCCATGAACCTTGGAAGGTGTTTAAGGAAGATGTGGCCAATCTGATCTACAATACCGATGGTGCTCACAGCCTGGCAGTAAAACTGATGCTCTTTTAAGTCATTTAATAAGTTCCAATGTATATCTAAAATATCCTTGTAATTATTGAATAGATTCTCGCAAAAGCTCTCGCGCCTTGATTCCTCGATACACTGAGCATGTAACAATTCTTGTGCGTATATCTAGAATAAGGACATAAATAACAGATAAGCGCAACACAAACAATAGCAATACATTACCTGATCCAATAGCTTTAAATCTCGAACATAATCATCCTCTGTATAAATCAGCTCATGAATAGCTTCTTGACGCTTTATTTCATCGCCTGGCATCGATAGCAGGATGTCTTTGGCAACATTAGCGGACCATGCACGTGATAGAGTCTAAGCCAAATTGTGTTTATTAATAAACATTTCTGGTTTTACAAAATAAGAGCCTGTGGCACTCTATCTTACCGTTTCATGAGATGCTGAAGAACCCATTGACTTGGCCAATGACTTTTCGGCGGGCATGGCAAGTTTATTCGGGCATAAAGGCGAATAACAGCCCCCAAGACCAGGTGCACAGCTGATGCTGTAACAACAAGTTAAATTGGTATAGACGCCTTGTATAATGGGCGTTTCCTCCAGCTGTGATTCCACGAGAGTGTATATTTCAGTTGGTGAATTATAAAACTTGTTTTTTCGGATGGATTTCTCTGAATATGCAATAGGTATAATGAGTGGCGGATCGCAGCGCATCATTGAGCGTAAAACATCCAAATAAAGTCGGTCCGATAACCCCGTAAGTAGCAACGATCGCATTATTTCCTAATAAATGACTTATTTAGTAAAAATACACACACACACACACACACACAATGGCTGATTGTTGTTGTTGTTGTTGTTTACCATGGCTTCTTCACCGTTAAAACTGAGAGGATATTCGGCTGTGCAGAATATGCGTCTGCTGTCATTAAGCAGGGTGACTTGTTGAGCAAAGCTTTCTGCGATTTGGGACAGCAGAGCATATTCAAAGGGTGGTTGTTCCTGGATAGATTCATGCACTGGCTGAAAGCTGAGTGGTGAGACTGGGTTTAAATACATTTTTGGTGAGGCTGGTACACCTCCAACTGATAACTGGGTTATAGATTTTCCAGAAGAGGAAGAAGCCGCTCTAGACAGACTCTCCTCTTTTTTATCCTTAAGTAGTATCACTTGTGGCGAAGTAGGCGCTGAACATGTATCTTGCTTTGTTTTAGGACTGCAGCAAGTATCTTGACTATAATCACTGCCTGAATACCCGTTGGTCCTATTCTCTGCTTTATCGCTCTATTCAACATGTTTTTGTTTTCTTTAGAATCTATACAACAGCAAGAACTGGAAATGAGCAAAAAATAAAATAAAAAAGACTTACTTGATCCCAAGTGTTCATGTTTTCTTCATTCAAATTAAGCTCAGTTATAAAAGTGTCTAGATCTTGACAAAGTGCTTCTACAGTGGGTGAAACGAGATTAGTTGAAGAAATACTTGTCATGCCTCTATTTCAACAACAGAAATAAAAAGAAAAAAGGAAAAAAGTGTCAAGAAAGAAAAAGAAAATAGAGAATCACCCAGAAATATATAAATATAAAAATAAGGAAGAAAAAGGGAAATAATCAAAAAAAGTAAAAGAAAACAAGTTTGTTGAACTTTAAAAATTCACCTTGTAACGCTTTTAATATCAACAGATTATATAAATCGAGAATCGCTTTATAATTGATTTATTTCTATTTTATAACCTTTTATTCTCTTGTTTTTAGTTTTAGTTTTTTTATTACTTTAGCAACAAAACTGTGAAATTCAAAAAAAAAGGAAAAGAAAAGAAATTAAAACAGAATCGCCGTTTTCCTACTACTACTACAACAACGCCCAAGTGTAACTGGCGATGTCACTAAAAAAAGAAGTGTATTACTTACAAAGTAATGGTACTCTGGGCAATAGTGCACGTGTTTGTCGATTTTAATAGGTCTTGCTTTGATTTGTAGGTAATTGTAATAAAATGCGCGTGTGGCTGTACACTTGCTTTTTTATTGAACTGTTACTCTGGTTAGTTTTTAAATAAACTGACCCTGATTGGAAAGCACCGTTACACAAAAAGGCATGACTTTGTGGATCTTGAAACGCAAAGAAATTTCTTTGGTAACCATCATATCATTATTGCTATTCCTTCTCTTCGTTATACTATTATTATTCATGCAGAGTCTATTTCATAACGTAAAAACACGTACTGCCATCAAGTATTTTTGCTCCACTTTTGTTCAACTGAATAGCGTAAAGAAATATTCTTCTTTGACTTGCACTTGATATTATTAGTATTATTAAATTTTTCTCATTTTGGGAGATTTGCAAAGAAAAGCAACTTTAATAGTGTTGCGAACTACCACTATAAAACACTACCACTATAAAAAAAACAAGAGATACTTTTCTGTGATCACACTTTAGACTCATGAGCTTTGATGATGTCAACATCATGTTTTTTTTTTACTCCAAGAGTTTGGCTTAGCATAGTAGATCATACCTTATTCATATAGCTTACAGCTGTTTATTTATAGAAGATTGTAAAGTGGTGCTTTTTTGTTTTCATATACCCTTGAATCCATATTTTTAATCAACAACTTTTTGGTATTACGACTATAATGATCCCTTATTTTCTATAGAATGAAGACAAGTTCCCTTTAATATCACCAAGATATAAAAAAACCAAGTTCCGCATGTTAAATATCTTGAGTTTAGATTGTCACTGCTCTTGATATACTCACCCATTACTCTACGAATGTTGATGGTAGCGTTGTTGTCTCTGTTCCAATGAGAGAGTTTTTCTTTCGTGGAACAGTTCAGACATACTTTTAGGCGGAATATAAAGGAGCGATAGCGCTGGTTTTCTCTATCTGGGCAAGACTTGGTAAAGTGCAAGAATCTGTAGTCTTCGTCTAGGCATGCCTTCTTCTTTTTGCGTTGACTTCTCTTGTGTGTCACAGTAGTGGGTGCAGCAGCAGCAGACAAAGACGAAGACTCAGGTTGTTCTTGCACTATTCTTGGACCGCGTTTTCTTTTTTTGCTTTATTCAAAATAAAAAGATAAGAACTCTATGAACTTGACATCATAATCTTCTTTGGACTTACATATGGTCACATTTTTTAAATGGACGTTTTTGATACTTATTTTACAGAGGGGCCTGACAGCGTGAGCACCGTACAGAAGTGCGGAATTCATCTGTTCTAATGATCACTGCAGATCGTGCGATTCTCCTCTGTAAAGTTTAATATTCATTTTTTTTTTTAAAGAATATCAATAATTGCATTTATTTAGCTTCAAAAGCACAATTACCTTCTGTGGAAGAGAGGGATGTCCACGTATGCTTGACCTGACCAGATTTTACAATGAATACTTGTGTCCTTTTTTTTTGTAAGCTGTAGACTATATAGTATTTTGAAACTTACCCAGCCTTATTATTACCACTCAGACTTGACTATACTTACAGCGATTTAAGGTAGATGATGACATTCCCGTAAGTAAAGATACTCGGTTTATTTTTCATTTTACGATAATAATAATCGAAAGTAATGAACAAAAAGAAAGAGGGAAAGAAAAACAAAAAGTAAAAGAGTGTCTTTTTTAAGGAGAGCAGCAATTAACTGAAGCCAAACAATGAAAACAAGTGTCTCCTGATTAAAACTGGTTTATTGTTCTTGGGGATGGCCTTTTTTGAATAAAACAACAGTATCCATTAGCTACGAACTGTGTTCAGATATTTTTGAGTCATCATTCATTTTACGTCTATCAAGTTCATCCATGAGCCTATAAAAAAACACAGCATCAACTTTCATTGATGCTTTAAGCACTTATACTTAAGGGCACCCCCTTATATGACCCCGAGATAAGAGCTTTTTACTTTGATTGTAAAGCAAAAATAGAGGATCCTGAGCCCTTCAGCTCATTTTTTTTTTCAATAAACTTATAATTGAACCCCTTTGATTGAATAACTTTGGATAATTGTAAGAGCATAAAACCTTATCAAGACATGTCGTAAACATTATGCAATAACAAGTACGAAAAGCCTGATCTAAACTCTTAAGGCTTACAATGGCTTGAATAGTAGAATCTGATTGGCTCAAATAGTCCCATACTAAATGGCATGACTTCATCGATCTTTTTTGAATTTCTTGAAACATAAAAGAGGTCGATTTTTTTTAATCATTTCCTCTTCTTCTTCTTCTTTATAACATATATCTATACCTTTTCACTAGTAATAAATCATGTCTGACGAAAACAATAATGCTATGGGACCTGTTCTTCCCGCTGATGATGAAGCAAAAGCTGTAAGTAACATTGTCAGTTCGTGAATATGCCCCTTTTTATTAAATAAACGGGTTATCTATATAGGTTTTCCATGAAATCAAGGAAACTGTTGTTGATAAGGTAAACACTACATGACACTATTAGCAACCATCATTATTAATCCTCTAATAAATGCTTCCTTTATTCTATACCATACTATACTTTAGCTTCACGAGGTAAGATGACGATTTTCATACATCATAGTGCTTTTTCTATATGTATCTATAAAAACAAGAGTAAAATGATGTTGACTTTTTAATGATAAAGTTGAACCATCTTGACAACGTCCATGATCTCCATGAGCTGGATGATTTGAAACGCATCGAAAAATTTGTGCTCGTTGAATATGCAGTAGAAGAAGTTGCTTACGGCTTTAACTATTTTGGTAAAGTTCACTTGGGAGAGGAAAAGTACATTCATGTGAGGTAAAAATATTAAAAAAATATATATATAAAAAAGCATGGCGTTGATTGCCAACACTATTATTCTATTTATTAGAGCCCACAAGAAACGCAGCGGTGAAGTCGAGTTCTATTCTATTCACACGGATAAAACTGCCATTTGGTCACGCGATGAACCTTTAAAGTACTTTATTGACTAAAAACCAAGTTCAACAGCGGTGATCCAATAAATAAAATAATAAAAAGGGGTCCTTTATTGCCCGCCCAATGACTTTTTTTCTTGAAAAAAAAAAAGAAAAGAAAAGACTCCTAATATTTTATTTGTTTTCTTTCCTTTTTGTTCTGCTTTTTATATATATATTGTGTAGCAGCTTTTATTTTTTATTTTTTTTCAATAGAAGAGATACAGAATAGATATAAAAAAAATAAAAAAAAAAGCGGCACTAAATATATATTCCTATTTCGATATTTTATTATTTAACAAGTGAGAGAGAGAATAGGTTGTGGAGTGTGTGCTTAATCTCTTACAACGCATGCCTTCAACAACAAGGCTAAGTCATCGCCATCAATCTTCCAACTTGTCCTTTTCGTCGGCCTCGTCTTCCTCTTCTTCTACACGACCTGCACTACCTCAGATATTATCTACGTCTGCAACCAATGCCGTCAACTTTTCAAGAAGTGCAACACCCACCTCGAGAAGGGTACGTTCACACTGGTTTACGCACTTTGTGCTAAACTGGCGCCGAAGCTCTCGTTCATCCAAGCTGCTTTTAGGGCTTTCATTGACGTTTGTAGGACTGCAAGTACTCACTAGTATAGCAGTTTTATTTGTGTCATGGAATAGCTATTGCGATAAGCCGCTACGAGTGTTTGTGACAGTGTATATACTTCGACTTGTGCTTACTACACCCATCACCATCTATCGTCACTTGGCACCGCGTCGCAGGCCGACGAGAGCCCTAGTCAGAGACGAACTAAGTGAGGCATATGCCATGAGTGAACGCAATCGGCCCTTGTCGTTTCCACCTCCTATTATGCCCAGTTCTAACAATACACATCATCCTCATCAATACCCCGCATTTATCACTCCCACAGAGCAACACCACCACCAGCAAACACCCATAAATAATACCAGCAATACCAGCAATACCAATAATAATAATAATAATAATAATAATAACAATAACAATAGCAATACAATAGACATGTCTGACATCAATAGCGAAGACTACGTTAGAGAGTGGATAGATAGAGCAAAATCAGCACTAGATGTGTTTGGTGTACTATGGTTTATTATTGGAAACTATATGATATTCTCCTCAACAACTTGTTCAAATACAGCTGTGCCTTTATACTATCTTTCCATGATTTTGATTGTATATGGCTATCTTCTTTTGTCGGTGCCTGTGTTTTTATGTACTTCGGTCATTTTTTGTTTACCTTGTGTTTTAGGCAAGTTGAACTCTTCTTTATTTTCCATATACACAAAATAGATGGAAAAGGTATACATGTATTTCGGCCTGCTAAACATTTTTTATATATATAGTTGGAATGCGTTTACTTCATTTAGACGACGGTGTTTCAATGGGAGGTGCAACCAGCGAAGAGATTGCTATGATTCCAGTTTATAAATTCAAATCCAATTCACCGGATCACTTCACTACCATCACAATACCAGATGAACCAACATATCATAAACCGTCCTTTTTAGATAAACTATGGCTTCATTTGGGCTTGATGGATCAATCGTGCGAAACAGAGCCTGAGTTTGCCCTTTTAGAAATACCCTCTGAAGAGGATCAGTTGTGCGTTATATGCTTGTCGACTTATGAAGATGGTGATATTTTGTGTAAATTATGGTAAGAAACATATATATATATATATATTACATTCTATACAAACAAATATTTATCAATAAACAATGATACTTTTTTTAGGTGTAAACATCACTTTCATAAGGCATGTGTGCATGAATGGCTCGCTTTAAATTACCGGTGCCCCATGTGCAAGCAGGACTCTCGAGGCAAAGATGCCATCTTTGACGTTTAAAACAGCATAGTTGCTTATTAATTGTGCAAGTAATACTTGTTCAAAGCATACCATATTATAATAATAGTAATCACATCAATGATAATATACTGTTTTCTGTATATTTTTAGCACTATTTATTTTTATACAACAACCATAGTAATAACAACAATAATAACAATAATAAATGTTCCCCTTTTTCTTTCCTTATAAAAACAAGGCACTTATTTCTTCCAATGATTTACCTGACGTCTATAAACAAACAAACAATCATAAATAAACAATCATTTATATGAACATATTTTGTTTTTTTTTTCTTACCTCAGGTACATAACGAACAATAACACACCATAATATCAACGATATACTTGCATAAACCCAAAAGGTACCTGCTGCAGACACTGCATTTGTCATTGTCAAAAAAGTTGACGCAACAATCAGGTTACAGATCCAGTTTGTGGCAGTAGCAATTCCATTGGCTTTGCCTCTGACAGAAAGACTAAACAATTCACTTTGAATGATCCACGGTACATAACCCAATCCAAGTGCATAGCTTGCCACATACGCAAAGAGTGAAAAAAGCAAGCTAAACGTGATCACGCCATCACTTGACCGTGAGGGGCATCCTGTTGAACCACCATATATATCACTTGGATCATGTCCCAAGAGTGGTACACAGCCATCGTCCAGAATGGACCATCCACATTGGTCATCCATGACACATCGGGCGCAATTATTGTTGTTATAAGCTAAACAAGTATCTTGTTTGGGTATAAATCCTTGCTGGACACCAAACGCACCACCCAACGCAAACAAGGCGCCAACCATTGCCACCATGGTCAAGATCAGGATTCGTCTGCGCCCAACCTTGTCAATAACAGTAACAGCAATCATGGTGAAAATCATGTTGGTAACAGACACTATCAATGCTACCAAGGTTGAATTCTGATGATTTCTAAATCCAGCCATTTGAAGGATCGTGGCGGCATAATACATTGCAGAGTTGAAGCCGGACAACTGTTGAGCAGCTTGCAAGACACAGGCAATGGCGAGCGGTTTCAAGTTCTGAGGTTTCAGCAGGTCACTATAACGGCCTTGACTACTGGCATACATGTCCTCTTGAATAGACTCGATCTCGTGTTCAATAAATTCACTGGAGGCATCATCTCCATAGATTTTTTTCAGCACCGTCCTGGCCAGAGTTAATTGGCCTTGTGCAACCAATCTGCGAGGACTTTCTGGCATAAAAGGCATGACGATCAACTGGATGATGGCAGGGATTGCGCCAATACCAAACATGTAGCGCCAACCGCCTACTGTTTCTGAATAAATAATATTTACAATGTACGCAATGACTTGGCCAGCCGTAATGGTAAGCGTATTTAGTGTCGTCAATCGACCACGTATCTCCTTGGGAGCCACTTCACCTGTGTAATTGTAATAATAATAATAATAAGAGTCTTGGATCTTGTTATTGTTATGATTAGTAGGACTTACTAACATAAACAGGTACAACCATCGAAGCAATACCCACACCCAATCCAACTACTAATCTGCCCGAGAGTAACACACTGTAGTTTTTGGCTTCCGCAAGCATGATTGAACCCACTGTGAATATACAGGCTGCACACAATACCAAGGGCTGTAAGTATAGTAAATCACAATTAGAGATGATTGGTTACAACATGGGTGATCCTCATATAATACCTTTCTACCAAATTTGTCTGAAAACTGTGTTTATGGAGAAAAGGGGTTTAGAACAAGTTATTGTTGTTTTTTTAACAAAAAAAGGGGGGAGGAAATAGATAATTACAAAACCAGCAAAAAAACCACCGAATATAGCACCAAATGTAGTTCCTCCAACAACCCACTCCTTTTGTCGTGTTGTCATTAAAAAATCATGTTGTAAAGGACTTAATGCACCCGAAATGACTATGTATAATGTACATTAGCACTCATTTTCACATGATTGACTGAATTCATCTTTAAGCACACCTCCAGTGTCATAACCAAACAAGAATCCGCTAATGCATACACAAAAAACAAGTGAGTAAATGAAGAGTGTGCCTCTTTTTTCCTGCTTTTGCACCTCCTGTTCGTTTAGAGAAGGTAGTCTTTCATAAGCAGTTTCAGTCATTGAATAACAAACATGAAAACAAAAATTGCGGCTTTTCAAATGCTGTTTTATAAGCTTTCTGCACCTGCTGCAGTCACATATCACTTATGCCAAAAGTAGTTTTAATATCAACAAAACTATCTAGATGCTCAATTCCTTCTTTTGTATGGAGAATTATATCATTCTTCCCATTAAAAACAGATTTCATTACGTTATATGTCTTCGATATGTCCCATTTATAACAATGATCATGTGGAAATTGATCCTTGAATTATATACAGTAATGAACATCGCCTCAAATAACAGAGTGAACTGTGGTCTGTTCTAAATATCACATTTTTATTATTAAAATGCACAAATAAAGTAATTGTATGTCATCATTTATTTGTTTACGACCAAGAGAGTGATTTGCTCATCTTGAAAAATAGAAGTGCATGATATATTATTTTCATTGTTGTTGTTTTTGATAAAGACAGGGTTTTTTTACTTTCTCTCTCTTTTGCTTCTCTTTTCATTACTTCCTTTAAAAAATGAAAAATATATATATGCTCATCAAAATATAACATGCTGTTTTTATCAATTCTGACCGGAAATTAGGACATTAGTGTGGGCACAGTGTATTACATTGTTGTGGGAATTCTTGATCAAGACGAACAGACTGGCAGTTTATAAAGCTACTTTTCAGTAGCAAGTATGGTGAATATAGGAATATCCTAATAGAAATGTAAGTAAAATATAATTGTACACTTTATTCTTCAAGCTTATGTTCATTCAATACACTACACAATAAAACCAAATGAACCAATTTTTGACTTCATTATTCATCCCCACCAGTCCTATAGATATTCCCATTGTTTTGTTTCTGTCCCCAAAGGTCCAAAATAACCCAATTTGAGTTATCAAAATTTCAGTTTGGTGAAACTTAAACCGGCTTCTTCCTTGTAGCTCGCAGGCACTTTCAGGTTTAAAAGGTCAAAACTCCCATACCGCAAAAAGAATTTGATCAAGAAATTGAAGCTCTCAAAATCCCACCCAGCCAAGAAAAAGATAGTGCTCATATTCAAGATCCTCAACCTCAATTTCATACCACGCGCGTTCCCATTGTAAAAACCATTTTCACAGTTGGAGAAAATTTACATGCAAGATATTTACAAGATGAAAATTTAAACACAGAGGAGCGTAACAAGATGAGATCTGGTTTATCTGGTATACCTGAAATAAATAGTGATAACAAAGGACAAAAGGTACTATTCAATGATGATGATGTATGGTCAAATATTTGAAACTAATACACTGAGGCATACAGATTCGTCTCTAAAGAACTATCAGCGAACCTACAAGAGAAATGGAAATATATCTTCAAGACGGTTTCCCATTCAAAAGTAGAAAATACATTGATAAATTATGTTCATTGGGGAATACCAAGATAATAAAATATAAAACATACAAATTCTTGGATTGCATACTTGAAACCATCGAAGAATCTCAAGTAATTTTGAACCCTGTCCATCCTGCTAAGCTAACCGAAGGTGCCATGGCATTCTAAATCTGGCTTTCCGTGTTAAAAAAGCTATCTGCGACCAGTGGTAACAATATTCGGCTTAAGCTTAAGGTTTGTGAATCAATCCCTGAAGACTCTGCCCTTGAAAAGCTCACTCTCTATACTGACCCAGATTGTAAAGTAGTTGGATTTAAGGTTGACATTCGTTTCATTGTTGATCATCAAAACCAAGAGTATGATTTGTGCGCTCTTGAGGCTTGTTTTCCAGATGCTGACAAGGAAAAAGTATACCATGATCGTAGAAAACTGGTGTAATAATTAAGATGAGGGATGAATCTTGCTGTCCAATGCCTAGGAGCTTGATGTTTTTAACCAACACAAAAAATAGGTTGCACCTGGTGTCTTTACTTTATACCAATGAGTGGTATCAAAAAAAAAAGTTGGATACGTTTCGTCCACTTTATTGAAGAAAAGACAAACGCAATGGTAGTGTTATTCATTTTATGCAATATACACTAGCACACTAATTATCAATGTATACTTCCATTAGTTATAAAAAAATATCACTTGCCTTTAATGTTGAAAAAACTTCAAGCAGGAGAATGGAACGACTTTTCCAAGCTAACCGAATTCTCTTCCAACGCCAAGAAATCATTAACACACCAACAACAACTGACAACTTGGAAAAATGCCTTTGAGAAAGTTGAAATTAATTACACCAAAAACATGGCCGTGTGTTCTCTTGCTGGATCAATTGCAGAGTACTTGAATGGTCAGCAAGGAGAGAGTGAGTTTTTGGAAGAGCTACACGAAAAAGACATGGAAATGGAGAGAGAGAAACAATCACAGATAAAGGAGCGCCTAAGAGCAAAAATAGAAACAGAGCAGTTGGAAAGAAATTACCTTGATTTGTTTGGTAGCCCTTTCGATAAAGACGATGAAAAACTCCCTTATTAAAAACAAATATTTATGTATCGTTATAAAAAAAACATTGCTATTTATGAGACATGATGACATTTATTAAGTTACTTGGACCATACCAGCTCATTAATAATAAAATTGAGAGCATATTCAATCATAAGCATAGTATTTGAATGAGTGACAGAACCTAAAACTTTTGTATTGCAGGTTGGGGTTATTCTATTTTTTCATGCCAATGTAAAATAGAAATGCTTACTATTTACTATTTAAATACATGTATGTCTATTACTTAGCCAACAACGACTGGTCTCTTACGGGTTCGAACTAATTTCAGAAGAGAGTCTAGCTTCTTATCTTATATAACTGGAATTGGTTTAACGAAGATAGATACTTTAATTCACTAGAATTTAATATTTAAGTTATATAAAGTCAAAATATTAGCATGTATTTATTGTGGTATTGGAAAGGCACTCTTTAAAGAGTTTATCAAACAGTATATTAGCTCGAATGTAAATGTATTGTTTTTTCAAGAGATTGATGTAAAAAATACAAACCAATGATAAAAAAAAAA
>VCJI01002361.1:23650-35639 GCA_024139395.1 Backusella morwellensis
TTCGCTTGGATTGTTTCTTAGTATCGACCTGTGCACAATAGCCAAAATCAGCTAAAAAAAAAGAACAATGAATAAATTACAAATGTAAACAAATGTACAATATAGGACTTACACAACTTGATTTGTCCATCCATGCCAATCAAGATATTATCGCTCTTGATATCTCTATGAATGATACCACGTGTATGCAGGTAATCCAGACCCTTCAGAATCTCACGGCACACAGCCGCAATTTCACCTTCTGCCATGTAATTCTGGGTCACAATATCTGTCAAACTGCCACCCTCCATGAACTCCATCACAATCCAGACATCGTTTTTCCAGATATACGATTCGATATGCTGAACGAGATTCTTGTGTGTTGGGTCTTGTTTTCCCATACGCACCTCCTCCACAATCAGGTCTTTGCGTACTTGACGTCGGAGATGGATCTGTTTTATGGCGACGGTTTGTTTGGGGAAGCCGTCCGTGTGTATCCTGTGGGCACGGTAAACTGATCCGGAAGCGCTAAGAGAGAAAATTTTAGTTTGCATATACTTAAAACATGTATATATCTACTTACCCTTCTCCAATTTTAACCATGTCGTGATACTCTAGACATGGATCTTCGTCTAAACAAAGCGTTTTGAGGGTTTCAATGGCTTCTGAGGTTGACATGGGTTTTCGTTGAACGACGGCTGCGGAAGCCACTGTAGACGTTTGACCTGTTGATGTTGTTGTTTCACTTTGTGCATTTTCAATTTCGGCATAGACTCGCTTTATAAAACATGATAATAATACGTCTTGCTTTTTGCTCCCTAATCCCGCTAAGAGAAACAAAAGAAAGCGAATCAGTATTATTTATTATTATTACTCTTCTTCTTAGTAGTAGTATTATTAATATTGTACAATAGTGGACTTACTTGCTTCCCAGCATGGTGCGTTTCCAAGTGCTATTTCACCCGTATTTGGATCGAAATGCATATGTGTTTTATGGATGGCATCAAATGGCCAAGATATAATGGATGCCGTGCTATTTCGTGTACTTTTTGGTCTCAAAAAACCTTTATTTAAAAACAATGAGTACATTTATATAAGAAAAAACGGCTCAATATGTTTATGCTGTTACCTTTTATTCGTGTCATGATACTCTTCCTTTCATTCGAGGTTGATGGTTCCTTTGAATTTCGTTCATTTAGATCTTCTAAAAAGGAAACGATTGGTTCCTTTTGAATTTTTTTTGTAAACTTTGGATTTGATTTTTGTCGAAACATGGTACGAAAAAAAAAGAGAAGAGGAAGAAGAAGTGGTAATTATAGCATTGTTTTTATAAAAAAAAAAGTATTGATTTTGTTTTATATATTTGCAAAATGTTATTAATAAGAATAAGGAGAAGAGACACGTGTGGAGCAAGGCATCAAAGAAAGATTATATTATGCAAATAATGCTATAAAGCTTGATGTCCGGTTTTAAATCAAATTGGTTGAATAAAACAATGAAGAGGTAAAAACACAAATTTTTATTTTTTTGCCATTAAATATTTAATATATTATACTTACTAATTATACGTATACAGTCTCGTTTATATACTTTTCGTTTGTGGGAATAGGCGAATGGAACAAGATAGATAGTGGTGTTTATTATTGTTGTTGCTAGTATGATATATTCGTTATTGTATTTATATATTTATATTTATAATATAAATAGTCGTCATTGTTTTAGGATATTATATACATATGATATTATTATCTCTGCTCATAGTATGTCTAAGTGACCCAGGAAATAGAATGCGATTAACAATAGATATATAATATAATTACTGAATAATACTAATGATTGAAGAAAAAAAAAAGACAAAATAGAAGCAAGTATAAAAATACATAAGAAATGACCTGGTAAAACAGGTGATGGATACATACACTCAGTCTGTGAGTGCTTGAATTTGGCCGTATAAAGCACTCTAATATCCAAAGTCTTATTTTTCTTTACTTTCCTTTTAATTCAGCAACCAACATGATATAGAGAGAGAAACATAAATCCAGGTAATAATAACCTTATTGTCTACTCCTTGTTGCTTATTATACATCTTATTATAGATAATAAGAACAATAATAAGAATAATAACAAACAGCTCCTTTTAATTTATAAGGTAATGAAAGCAATAATAATAAAATAGTTGCCGCCACGCACCTTGTTTTTCATCTTTTAGCATATAAAAAATGAGCATGAGACTTTTTTTTTTTTTTTCCTTTATATACATACAATCGGCCTGATGATTTCCTTGGATTAAAATGATGGATTCGCTATCGTCGTCATAATATGAGAATGAGCATACGCCACATGTTACTAAAGGATATGTATTACTCTAAATATCATAGCAATAACGAACAAGTAAACCTTTTTATAGGAGATAAAAACTTGAAATAGTATTTTTTCATTTTATTCTTTGTGATGATATACACTATTATTATTTATTTATTTATCCCAGCTTGTATCATTACTACATTTATGCATTTCAATTAAGTACACTCTTTCTCTTTTTATCCAAATCAACCACATAATCGTATCTTTCTTTACTCAAAGTATTTTCACCAAATGACACAGTCACCAGTCTATAAAAATTAAATTTAGACATGACTTATCTCTTGAAATAAAACATTGTAAGGCTTTTCCCCCTAAATACTTACCTTGACAAGTTCATACGAAGCATTAAATCTTCTTGCGTAGGTAACTCTGTACCATTTGAAATGGCTTCCTTTCTTTCATTGACAAATGAAGTTTGAATGTACTATATAAAAATAGATTAAACATGGGTTTTTTTTTCTTTACAAGGTATGATAAGAAATACAGAACATACTTCTGATACAGGTTCTGGTATATCGTACTTGGCATACTTTGCGTCATGAACGAACTTTCTATATCCATCAAGTATTTCCTTTGAAGGCTCCATCAACTCTCTTACCGCTGAAGATGTATGACGAATAGAACAATGGCTCTACATATAAAATTGAATACTCAAATATCCTACATATACATTTGGTAAAACTTACAGGAAGCATTGACTTTGAATGAGATAATGAAATGACACCAATGTCTGTATCAAATTCAAACTGACTAAAAGGGAACTCGTAAAGCAATGTCTGACTTTGAATGACGTTTTGAAGCGCCTGAAAGTTACGCACGCCAGGGTCCACCAACTGACCCTCTTCAAGCACGGTTTCATCCACGAGTAAAGTGGTACCATCAGCAAGCTGGAGGATACCAGCCTCAAGGTTCTCGTTGATGCTCTTTGGTGTGAATTTGGTCTTGTTCAAACCATCAATGGTGAGAGGAAGATGAACAGAATGTAATGAAAGGTTGTCGAGTACAGTAGCTAGTGATTTGGAAGCAGGATTGTTGAGAGACAAGAGAGGTTTAGTTTTGTCCTCGTCGGTGTGTGTATAACTGGGGAAGCCTGTGATGTTTAAGCTAAAGTTGCCAATCTTGAAACCTTGGCTTTTGGTGGTACTATACATGTATATATATAAATATATATATGTTTAGCCTTTAGTGATGTCTATTGCTTTACTTTATATGTATACATACACTCGGGACACTAATTGTAAAAGAATAAATTCCGCAGTCAAGACATCGCCATTCAAAGCAGAAGCAATGTACTCAATCAACTCTTTACGTACATTCTCAGCACTCTTATCACATTGTACTTTTAAATCGAGGCGCTGATCTGCCTCCAAGCTTTGATATGCAATAGCATGAAGAACAGGTACACCTGCCAATGTGTCCAATACCGATTCATAACCCAACATGGCCTCTTCTTCACTATTGTTATTTTTAGGTACATCATTTCCGCGGATGGCAATCACTTCTACCAACTGTCCCACTTTAAGGCTCTCTCCTAAATCGTTGTAGAATTTGATCACTGCGTTTGTATGCTGTTGTTCGGGTAAAGGATATTTTTTAAGTGCATTTTCGTTGGGTTGATTGATGTTTAATTGATCCATGCTTTTAATCAGTCCATCTAAACAAATGATGTGTAAGGTAAGTTTTTACATATATATTTAGATGGCTTATGGCTACTTTACCATGTTCAGAACCATATGCTTCTTTTGTCCATTGGTTTTCGCCAGGAGGTGAAACACAATACACCAATGAACGTTCTGCTATATATTCATTCTGCATTTGCATTTGATCTTCCTGTGTATCATTGATTTATTAAGAGTAATCATTGTTTAACAATGTGCCCATCTTACATGCATTTCAATGTGCTGATCAGTGTAACGGTAGCAGTGGATATTCATGTCGCCATTTTTATCTTGTTTTTTGTAAGCAGAAATGAACATTTCTTGGCCGAGACCCGTATCTTGCACCATGCATCGAAAGCGAACAAGAGAATCGACGGGTACTTTATGAATAGAAGAAATATTGTTTAATGATACAATATGTTTATTTTCTTTTTTTAAAATGTCCAAATAGGCTGCGGATGGATCAAAGTTGACGGGGTGACTGTTGGGTGTTTTTAGATACTCGTCTATTGTTGTCAAAAATAATAGTTAATACACGCTTTTTTACAGCGCTTCTTATCAACAACGAACCAAAGAGTGCTGAGATATGAGTTAAAGGATCTGTAATTTGATTCATTTTGTATCTCCAAGTTTAATGTTCTTATGAATGATAAAAAGGAAAGAAAAGGAAGAAGAAAAAAAAGAGTGGCTTAATAATTCAAATTGAATTTTATTTATTTTTATTATTTAAGTTCAACTTTTTTTTTTTCAAATCCCTTTTTTTTCCCTTTCGCTTTCTTATTTTTATTTTTATTAATCTAAAACCAAAGAGGAGAGAAAATAAAAATATGTTGCCGAGTAACGAACCAGTATGGGAAGACAATAAAAAATCACTTGCTGAATTAACTGTCGGTGAAATACTCGAGTTATACAAATCAGATACGGAGCTGCTGAAGCATGTTTTGACTGCAAAAGCTGAAGAGGATAAAGTAATTGTGTTGTATTATTGTATTTCGAATCATTTATTTATCAACTTGTATAATTGCCATCATTTAAAAAGCGTAGAACAGCCGAAGAAATACGTAAAGCAGAGGAGGCTAGATTACAGGCCAAATTTATCGATCTACAGTTGGGGCAGGGGGACCGTCGTTCTTCTTTATTGGACGATACTGCATCTTTAGGTAGTGTTATTATTACTATTGCTATTATCTTATTACATCTTATTACCATTACCATTCGTTATTCACACCAAAAAAAAGGAAACTAGCAAAATAAAATAAAACTAATTAAAAAAAAACTAGGTTTATCTTCACATGATTGGCTATCCCCTTCATTGACGAATGATATGATACCAGCTTTCAATACAAATACACCACCCTCTCCAACAACGAGCTTACTCCAACCGTTGTCCCCATATACGTTGTTTGATGTACCTTTTTCTGAGCTTAAATTATCTGCACCTTCATCACCAGAGCCAAACCAATCAGATGATAAAAAGGCACCAGCAGAACTAACACCACCCACTGTTCAAAAGACTGAACGGGCATCCTGTAAGCGCACATTGTCTCGTTCACGCTCTCATCGAAAGCCATCGACTCATCGATCTTCTGCTGCTAAAAAGAATCGTTCGCAACCCCTAGAAGATACAACATCAGAAGACAAGAAAGATACACCAGCAACAGAAACACCACCTCCAACACCGGCGTTAAATCATGATAAAGTCATGGAGGCATTGAGAGCAAAGCTTAAACGATCTTCACAACAACCAAAGGATCAGACACCGAAACAAGAAGAGTATACAAGCATGTCACCTTCTGGCATTTTATTGTTGGATTTAAAAAACCCTAAAAAGACGTTTCCAGTACGTCCAACACCAAGAGCGTCTGTCGTGAGAAAACCTAATTCGTTTATATCTGCTCATAAAGTAAAGGAACCATCTTTGTAAATACCCTTTCTATCTATCCTTTCTCCCCTCGTTATGGTGATGTTGTTTTGTATATGACGTCTGGTCAAGTTACGTATTATATGTGGCTCCCCTCTCCCCCTTCACTCTCTTTTTTTTTGGCTTGATTATTATAAAAAATAAAGTGTTGTATACACTATTAGATCTCTTTCTGTTTGTTTTTTTACTTTTGGTGTTTTTTTTTGCCAGACTAAAAAAACGGATTTTCAAAATTTAACTTTACCCGTTTCCTCTTTGTAACATGATATATTATATCCGCTTTTATTAGGATTTACCTCTAAGCAAATCATACTTTGGAATATTATTAATAATGTTTTTTCAAGGAGAGTTAAAATATTAATTTTATTATTTTTATTTAATTCATTTTGGAATCCGAATTCTGTACATGACATTTTTCCTTTAAAGCTGTAAACGATGGCGATGGCTTGTAAGGAGACAGGGAAATACAAACAATTAATATAATAAATGGTAGTGGCTTTACTGTAGTAAATAATAGAGGAGATTTAAGCAAAAAAAACGGGTTCTGTGTTTACTTTCCCTAATTAACATTTCCCTTTAATAAGTTTTATTTTTATATTTTGCACTTAAAAATATTGTAGAATTGATGCAAACAAATTTTTTAGCGTTGATATCACTTTAGGTGTGACAATCAAGAAAAAAAAAGTTAAAATTATGCTTTTTTAACATTGCACAACTTCATCTTTTTTTTTTGGCGTTTCAAATGTGCATACATTCTTTTTACAGGAAATAGTAATAACAAACAGCGACAAAATATCCCTTCTCTTTTTGCTGTTAATATTTATTTGTATTAAAATATATGTATCCACATTTACAAAAATAGTTACAACATTCATCATTGTAACCCTTCTAAAAACGACAAAGCATTTAAACTTTATTCAAGTCACTTTAGTAGAGTCTATTTAGCATCATTTTTATAGTTGGTAACAATGTCGGTTCTCATCTCTTGATCGCCAAATTACTCTACTTGTAATCATACGAAGTAATATACGGAACAGCAAAGAAAAAAAAATCAAATACTGATACTATTTTAACGTATATTTTTATCTATTTTTGTATCACACAAAGGCAGCTGAATTTTTATGGCGCTTTTCTAGATAATCTTTTGGGATTATTTTCTTTTTGACTTTGAGAAAAACTGTTATCTTTCATACGTGTAAAAATGACAGCTATTTTACTAGAATTCGTTCCTTTTCTTGGATAACTTATTTCTGTTTGTTGACGGTCATAATTTTATTATGACAAAAAAACAGTACAAAGTTCGAATAATCCGGCATGTCTTTTTGGCATTTTAGCCACAGATAGTAATAAATAAAACAAGTGACTCGATTGGTATCTAAAAATACATGTAGTCATCATGCATAAATTCTATTATTTTGTTCATAATCTCTCTGTTAATAACATAAAATAAGACCTTCTCTTTATTATTAAAATGATCTGTTGAATTATTGGTTCATTCCACTTGAGCCAATGAAATAAAATGTTCCTTATTTATAAAAAGATCAAGATCAAGATTAAACTCCATGGTACCACAACAAAAAAAAATGACTTTCTATATTTTGCAAATATCCTGGTGGCAGTTTTTATATACAATCATCACATTCGAATTCTCAACAGATGATAATTAATTACATATTGTTATACACTTTTTTTAAACAAAAAATGGAACTGATCCATTGAATTATTTATGAATCCAAACATAGACTTGATTTATATTACATAGAATAAAACATTGGTAAATGAATATAATTACTTACAAGCTCTATTATTACTATTTATTTCGTTTGAATCGAATAGATGATAGACATCCTCCTACTATACTCTTATCTTTTGTACAAATAATCCAAAACTACCCTAATAGTGGTAGTTCCCATGTCATTAATAGCTACCTTTGTACAATTATCGCTCAATAAATCCAAACATGAAGGGACCACCTAACCGGTGAGTGTACCAAAATGTGAACTTGAAGAGATATATAGATGCTCCCAACTAAAGTAGTACAATAGAGTCTCGATTTTGGATACACCGAGTTTGGAAACTTTGATCAATTGGAAACACCATTTTTAATGGAAGTATGAGTTGAAAGCAATATTCCTGCCGAATAGCTTAGTTTTATTGGCTCTGAAAAAGGCTTAAACACATCTCCGGAAACTGGAAACCCTATTTCGATCCACCCTTCTGTATTCAAAGTCGAGACTCTACTGTAAAGGATTAAAGTAAATGATGAATTTATCGAGGAATTACTATGCCACGTTACAGGGTGAGTTGGACGGTCCCCAGTTAATTTTAATCCTCAGCATTTACCAGAAGCATGTTGACTACCACCGGTGCAATGACAGTGATCCATCAATAAATTCATTATTTTCTTCGACCCTGGAAGTACTTTGGGTGAGTGAATTCACACTTCTATAAATTCACAAGTTTGGATGCTTTTAGATGTGAATTTATCGAAGGATCACTTTAAAGTGTGATTTGGAACATCACCAAACCAAAGGAATGAGAAGGATACTCGCATTGGGTTTATATCACTTTCAAACAGGAACGAATGATTTGAATTGCGAAGAATAGGGATACTTTGCTTGAAGTCTTCTTGAAACCTCCAATGATAGAATCGAATCCGACGTTCGCCAATTGATCCCAGAACGCTATTTTCAGTTTAGTTCCTGCTTCCTCAAAAAACCAATCTTCCATTACAGTTTTCCAAGCACCTACTAATCCTCTCCTTTTTTGTTTTTCAGATACCATTTATCAAAAACCTTCAATTAGGAACTTTGTATTTGGTACTTCGCAACACTTAAACCGTTTCAGTGGATGGATTATTTTAATAGTACAAGGTAGATATGATATTATGCTTAAGATACTCGCCACAAATATTGGCAATGACGAGAGAAAATAGTGTTCCTTCTTATTATAAATGTTATTGTCAATATCAGATATACTTCTTGAACTTAGTATGATGGGTACTGACAATTGAAAGAGGATTCGTTCTATTTACATCTAAGCTTAATACTATAATCTTCCCCAAAACTTTTTTTCTTGCTTTTTTTTTTTTTCGTTTCTTTTTGGGGACCATCTATCGCTGCATTTATATGCTTATATTTTTTATGGAGACTTTGACTTCCTTTATCAGGCTTAATCGCACAAAAAATGAGTGATATCAACTAGTATTTGTTCTTCATCTTTAACATTACTTTGATAAGCACTTTATTTTCACAGATTGATACCATCTTAAGTATACTGGACTGATGTTACATAGATTCCTTAAACATATATATGAATCCAATGTGAAATGGGTACACACTTACTATAAAGCGGCTATTTTTTTAGTGCACGGAGTTTGATTTATCGTTTTAGCACTCTAATTTACATTTATGACGTTATCCTAATTTCTTCACACAGGAATTGAAACGTCTGGTTTTAACTGTTCACTGACGAGTAAATTCAAGTTCATAAAACTTAATAACAGTAATAATGTTGATCGCTTAAGCGCACCACATGGTTGTTAACACATGATTCATAGATTCTATCAATCAATCATGTGCGTCATGCATTCTCATAAATACAAACTCTTAAATAAGTCTTTCCCAAGTCAATTAATGGATACAACAGATGTTTTTATTTTATTTATTTTACTTAAAACAAGTGAAAGAAGTTTTGGTAAAAAGCAAAATGATGGGGGAAAAAAAGAATACTCTTTTCAAGCACCAAGGTTGGGGAATGCACTGGAGTCAGAAAGGTTAACAGAACCTTGGTTATCATTGCGACGACTGTTATTACGACCACCGCGACCACCGCGACCTCCACGGCCTCCACGGCCTCCACCGCCACGTCTATCGTTCTGAGATCTGTGAGGAGGCTGTTCAATATCTAAGAAGATCTTTTCTTTCTTATTCTTATTTTTTGACTTTTGTTCATGACTCTAAAGTATATGTGTTAAATAGATATGTATGGGCTAGCTTATTTAGTATGTCATACCTTGCCAACAAAGTACATATCTTCTTCCTTTTCCAAAACAACAGAATCCTTCCACTGCTTATCATCAGAGCCTTCGTTTGCCTTACGTGCGTCAGGAAGCTGGACAGGCTTAGACTTACGGTCAGCCAAAAACTCTTCTAATGTCTTGGTGTTGTCTTCAGCTTCTTGATTGCCGAAGCGACGAGGTTCTTCAGGAGCATCAGGATCATTGGAGTTCAGTGTATCATGGGCACTAAAAATAAGCGTTATAAGTTATTATATATTTTTTTTTATATAAATTGGTTCCCACATTTACTTACCCTTGGTATTCAGCTTCACCAGGCTCTCCCCAGCCTTGTCTGATCTTCTTTTCGTTATCACTTTAAAAGCCAAAGAAAAAAAGGCGGGCAAGTAGAAGAGAATACGTGATGAGAAAAAAAAATCAATACCATTTCAACAGGATTTTTATTATTAATTACTTACTGGATACCTGTTCCACTGTGACGATCAAATTGACGACCACGGCCCTTTTCTCCACCAAAACGTTCTCTAGGAGGTCGAGAGGACGATTGTTGTTCGTTTTTGGGTTCCGAACTAAAACTATCTTCCTCCTTACGATTACCACGATCCCTTCTTGAAGGGGGAGAAACTATATAAAGGTGAATATCGACGCGTTTTTTTTTTGTTTTTTGTTTTTACCTGCAGGCTGTCTTTGACCAGTTCTACGAACGTCACGTCGAGTGGGGGGTTTATCAGAATCCTTTTTTTCCTTGGGCTTAGCATTACCAAGCTTGTCTACTTCGGTTTCTTCATCACCCAAAAGGATATCGAATCGGTTTTGCATAAAAGACATACTATTTACAATAAAAAGAAAAAAAAAGCAAATAATATATAAAAAAGAAAAGAACAGAAAAAAAAATGGGCTTGTTTTTTTTTATTATCCTGTATGCATTTCCAAGCCAATCATATATTAGCGGAGATTGGTTTTTTAATAGAGTTTCAAATTGTTTCAACAGTTACTCTCTTCCATCGAGAGAGTTCCTTGTTTCGGGGAATAACAAAACAAATATTAATAGATAATTTTACACGCAGGCTTTTGAACTGAGGGGGTCCTTTCGTATTTTTTTAGTAGATGAATGAACTAGTATTTCTTCATTTGACAAAAGTACGGCAGAAGTATGAGCTGGATAGAGATGCAAACAAACGAGAAACGCTCGAATAACATCATGTAATACACTCTATTGCAATCGACAAAAGCAATATTTACATAGCCACACTTACTTTTTTATGGGAAAAAAATGTGACAGGGTTAGCTCACCCAAGAAAAAAAACGATGACGTTGACGTTATAAAATAGCTTGAGAGCTATAATAATGGATCTAATTGACTTGATAAAATGCTATAATATTTATTTGCAAGTATATATCAAGGCATTAGATGAAAGGGAGAGTGTGTTTATTCGCAGATTCACTTTTGTTTGCATTCACTGCAAATATTTACACAAAGACTGTGTTATTGTCGGATAGAAGGAACTCGTATTTTTAGAGTCAATAAAGCACAGGAAGTTTGAGTTTGGTTTTTATATCTTGATCATAAAAAGTTTTATCAGACTTTCTCTGTTTTTTGGTGTAAAGGGTTGAGTCGGTACAACACATGTGAGACATATACGAGATAGTTCTAGTACAGTACAGTCGGTATGATAAATATTGGCGGCTACAAAAAATCAAAGTAGTGGTTTCCAAAAATTGATATTTGCGGTTTCCCCCTAATTTTACAATACAAGATATACATAAAGCGCGAAAAACAAACCGCCAATATTTACCGTGCTAACTGTACAGTGATATTTGAGCATAATACATAGCCAAGATCACAGTACCTATATAATTTGACTTTAGTAATCTTTACAGGAACACGATTATAATCTTTTGTGAATTAAACACGCTCCTACTCACATCGATTCGGACCAAGCCTTAAACCCCCATATTTTATTAGTGGTTGATAAAAACGTATATCATCCCTCAATTAAAAAGTATACAGGCACCATATCGCCTTTTTTTTTTTTTTTTTTTTTTTTA
>VCJI01002361.1:53931-67886 GCA_024139395.1 Backusella morwellensis
CAAAACAACAAACTGATGCTAAAAGTTTCCAGCGGAAATGAGGAAAATAATAATTGTTTAGAAGAAGCTACCAATTATTGTTGTTATCCAAAAGATGATCATAACTCCATGGAAGAATTTTTGCGCATGCCATCTCGCCACAGTTCACCATGTAGTTCTGTTGTCTCTTCATCGTGGTCACTTGTGTCTAACAGCCTGATTTCATTAGACGAATATGAAACACCAAAGGAACAACAAGAAAAACAAGAAAAAGATTGTTTGGTCTCCAATAAAAAGAATCGCGCATCAAGTTTTATAAAACGGTGGATCCTGTCTTCACATTATACTACCAAAAAGAAGGCAACAGAAGCATCATCTTTAGCTGATTCGTTTATTGATGTATCACGAGTTCTGTATGGAGGTGACATACAACGTTATACGAGCCTATTTGATGCCATCAATGATGGTAACCAAGTGGATGGTGTCACCGTGAAAACGATTTGGGCAAAAAGTAACTTGCCAAAACAGGTTTTATACCAAATCTGGTGTCAATGTGATCCAATGCAGCGAGGTGTATTGGATAGAAACGCCTTTATTGTTGGAATGAAAAAAATCGATACTATTTTGGCACAAAAAAATAAAAAAGTAGTATGATGATGTATTTTTTGCAAACACTCCAGAGGGAATGGCTTGTTGTAGCTTTGTATCATTCGATAACATGTTATTGAGTTAATTTCATGCAAAGCCATGTGTGTAAATCATGGCAGAGAGACTGCCTATGAAAATTGACAAGCAAATATAGAATTATAATAAGCAGAAAAATTAAATGCATTTTGAAGAATATTAAGATTGTGATGCTTTAGAAGAAATGCATGAAATCCAAAGAGCAATATTAATTCGTTTGATTATTGATTGAAAAACAAAAACAAAAAAATAAGAATAGACTCAACATCGCTCTTTTTTTTTGAATAAGGAAAAAGATGCTATATTTTATAATCATCTTGGTATCCATTTGTGATGCTTTTAAAAATGACATTTCTGTAATAAAAAAGCGGAACCAGTCGTTTACTCAGACGGTAATGTCCGTATTGTCATTGCTATTTGGTTTGAAAACTTGCTTTATTGACCATCTTATTACAATAAAAAAAAACGATATAGAAAAATAAATCAAGTATTTAGCAATATAATATAATTTGGAAATGGGTTTTATGTACTGCTGTATCGCAGAGACATTCGGTGATAAAATCAAAGATACATATACTTGATGATTTAATTTATTCGTTTTCTCCTGACTCAACTTATTATTGCAATTCTCACTTGATCAGTAGAGCTCATATTCCTTCATTTATATAAGTTGCTCATCTATACAGTACCACATTCATTGAACTTTGTTTCTTGTTTTCTTGAGAACTATTAAAACGCATGTGTACATGCTTGCAACAAATGCACAAGCAAAACTACAAATAATAATTTACTACTAGAACAATCTGTTGTTATTTACCAAAAAGTAGGTTTTTATTATGCTATCCTTACGGATAATAGGACAAATTAGTAAACCGTCACTGGAAAAAGGTTGTACTACTTCATGTCAAAGCTCAAATGATGAAAAGTAGGAATTAAAAGAATTCGGTGATGTAAAAAAGAAAGAAAAAAAAGAAAAGAAAAACCGCACAGACCAGAATAGGACGGATTATATATTGTAGTTTTTTTTTTGTTTTTTATAAAAATCCTTTTTTTCTGTGTTTCTATTTTTTTCTTTTCCGTTTTTCTGCTTTCTTTTATTATTTTCTTTTTTTTTTGTTCATGTCTAAATGAGCCAAGACGATCGTTTCCATTCACACCAAAGACAAACTTCCTTAGCAACAGTCTACGAAGACAACGATCCGTACAGAACTGTGAAAAAAAGCCCTCGCCATGGTAAATGTCAACTTTGTGTTCATTTCTCGATCGAATGACTTAACGAATATAAAAAGTATCCTTTTATTCTAAATAACAATTAAAATATGTAATTTTTAGGATCATTTTCAGACAATTCAGACTATACAGCCTTCCATTCTCGCACAGCCTCTGACAGTAGCACAAGTCGACTGTACACAGGAGCCATTCCACCGCCCAGCTTGCCTGGAACGGCTTATGACGACCCTTACACAAAAGACTTTTATAATAAAAAATTGAGAGCACCTAGAATAGAGCCAGAACGTGCAAATTCGTACTTGCCTTATTCACATCATCAGCGCGACCCTAATCAAAAACCAGCTGATATTTATATCGAGGATGAAGCGCCCCACTCTTCCACACTTGGAATGGGCTCTATGCTCCAAGACAATTACATTGATCATGGAGAACCAATGAAGGACGGTGCACCTGCACAAAGAGGAGGTGATGAAGAAAAAATGGAGCCACTGCCCGCAATGGCAAAGCGCAAAAAGAAACGACGTTGTTGCGGATTACGTTATCGCACATTTGGATCTTTATGTTTGCTGTTTATCGCAATAATTATTGTTATTTGGTATTTTGTTTGGCCAAGAATTCCTGTTTTAAGCTTAGATGATATTGATATCGAGGAGCAGATAAAAATACCGTCAGCACAAAAATTGATTTCGGGCACATGGCTTGTCAATATTTCAGCAGATAACTCCGTAAACTGGGTTCCCACTCGTATCAGCAATTGGGATGTGACAGTAATAGATGATGCAACACAAAAACAATTCGGAAACGGCAGCACTGGTCCTTTTGTATTGCCTCCTCGGAAATCAAGTATTGTTAATTTTAAAATGGAAATTTTTTACGAGACAGACAATGAAAACGATACAACTTTTCAAGATCTTTATAGTGCTTGTGCCCTCCAAGTTAAAAGCTCCATGGGCGAAACTCAGAATAAACAAAACTTGTTGAATGCTACGTTTTATATCACTCATCATATTTCTGGTATTGTATGGACACAGACAACTTCTATTCAGGCTACTTCAATGCTATGTCCTAATTAGGTGAAAATGATACAAAATACCCCCCCATTTTATTTTACTTTACTACTACTTTTCTACTCTATACTACTAACCTTTACCACTCCCACTAAAAATAATTTATTGTCCGCTTTTCTTTTATTTCGTGTAAATTTCCATTTTTGTACAAAAGCATATGTTCTTCTTGTAAATTTAAGCTTTATCAAATAGTTCCTTTCCTTCTTTTCCAAGTGAACGTAAATAAAAATGTATTTATATACATAAACCATTACATATAATGTGTGCTACTTGAAGTACCAATGCCACTTTTCTATTGAAACAAATTTACTTTCTTTTTTCGGGAAACTTTTTTAGTTTCTTTAACGGCTTTTTTATTTTATTTTTTGGTCACAAAATAAGACGAATATGTAATAAGAAAAGTCCATTTTTCCGTGGACAGAAAGACAAATTGATTCATATCTCTTTTTTACAACATGGCCACACTCCGCAAATGTTAAGAGAAAAAAGACAAGCGACCATTGATTTTGAATTGAAAGGAGCGACATATCAATATATATGCATTTTCAGTACTTCCTTGTAATTTAGAGTTTAATAAAGGATATATTTATTCGGTTTTCCGGATACACACATATTATTATTGTGGTTAACTGTATCATTTTGGGACTGGGGTTAAAAAGGTTTTTTATACAAAACCAGTAAGCTTCGGCTCCTATCGATTGTAAGGTAAAAGAAATTAACTACCAGTAAGAATGTTGTAAAAAAAATTGAGATCAGAAAATTCAGAAGAAAACCTGGTGATTGAATTAGTAGAATAACTACCTGCACCAATATGAACCTCTAGAGGCTTTTTTGCCGCTCTCCAAAGTGGCACTATAAAGCATAGTTAATACTATCACTGTTGATGTTTGGAGTATCCCATAAAGGAATGCTATAAAGTGGTATGGCATCCTTCATGATTTTCATCAGTGACGATGGAAATGAGCAATACGAGAATGAATGTACTAGACAGATATTTTATTCAAACCATCAACATCAACGTCTAGTTTTCCAAAATTACAGAACGTTGAAGTGACTCGACCTTCCGATTGTTTGCTACAGCGATGGTACCTTTATAGAACTCTTTGATACACTAAAGAGCTGAATCAGGAGGAAATAATTAGATAACAGTATTATTAGCTGAAATGATGTAAACGATCGAAAAAAAAAACACCCATCTACTCTACTACTTTATGGCACTTTTTGCTTCGGATTACTGATCTGGATCATAGCTAGATCTTCTTAGCGTGGGTATTAATTATATAACTAATTCGAGGTCTTATTTAAGTGAGCCACCAATGTTTTTTTTTTACTACAGAGTATATTGCATGCAAAGAACGGGAAGTTTTTTCTTTTTCTCCTTTAAAGGCAAATTTAATAACGCTTTAATAACATTGATAGAGTCAAGTTCGAGAGTCAGCAAAGCATGTGACAGAATAAGTATTCTTGAATCCATTGAAAGGGTTACATTTAGAGTTTTTGACAGGTGATTTATTTCACCTCTTGCGATACCTCGGGAGATGTAATAAAAAACCCAATGCCAATGACCCGCATCACGCGTGAATAAAAAACTTCTGGATAAAACCGAAGTTGTAAAACAGAACTGATAGAATAACATAACATAACTTTATTGATTTCACAGTAGTGTTACGTTCAACAACTAATTATGATATAAAAATGATAGTGTATAGTCTTTAAAAGAGTTTGTTGAGTTGAGCTAATTAGCAATCCTCTATGTGGTTGAATTCTGAACGATATATTTTCTTTGGAATAGTATTTAAGTTTATTTAAATGCTGTTGTTTCAACATCTAAACGTCTTTATTTAACCCCTGGACTCCTATATCATTTCTATTTTCCAATATGATCTTGTTACTAAATATTACTCTTTCAATGATCTATCATATATATTTTTGTGATTTTTATTTCACACTCCCTTCTGGATCTATACAAAAGATGTTTTTATATACGCTTTTAGTAATGTACTCGAAGAGGTTAGTAAGTTAACGGGAGAAGTTTTCTGGGCTTTTCTTCGCTTACCAGATTCAGGGGTATCTCCGTCTGATGAATTGCAGCCCAACACTACTTGACAAAAGTTTTTGTTGCTTAAATTGATAATACAAAAAATCATCAAAGAACTTTGCGCTAAAATGTTAGATCAGATACACTAAAAGCTATTTAATGCAAGATAGTTAATTGTATTGGCATTGTGTCTTCCTTGCTTTATACGATGTCTTATACTTACATATTTATTCTTTTACAAGCATTTGAGTGTAAAAACCATCGGGAGCAGTCGGTCTGAGACCGAAAACAGATGTATCATGTATTAAAGATTTTTTTTTCTGATTTGAGCGATAGGAAATAAAAAAAGTAAGTAAAAAAAAGACAACTGTTTGATTCTTTCTCGAATACTCAAGTTATTTAAAAGAGGATCTCAACATTGCAAGTCATTTTAACCGCAATAAGATCTATGCGCATATATAACCTCTATGTACTTGTTAACTTTTATGACAGACGCATCAAGTTCCACCGATAAATTTGATTTTAGAATTTAATATTTCAATTCCGTCTTTTTATATTACACATGTCATGTCAATTGACTTTAAATGGAATATTAAAAAGCGATGTGTCTGTTCAAGTTTTTTGCCATAGCTGACTTGCCATTGTTGATCTATCCATAGCATGTTTCATCATATTTTATGATTGATGACCCTAAAATAAAAGAGAAAAACAGTTATACACTCAGTCCTCAATGTATTGGTTTTCATCTGTTTCAAAGTGTCCTCTTAACGAGAAAAAAAAAAAAAGTGATAAAAAAAGAAATTATTGACATGGTTTCATTGGATATCTTTCTAATTCCTTTTTATTATAATTTTTTGTTGTTACTTTTTTTTATTCCACTTTCCCTTTTTTTTCTCTTCTCTCTTTCTGTTTTCAATCTTTATGAGTGCTATTTCAATTGTATTTTTAAGCCAAAATGGTATCGTCTGTGCGTAAATCAAATGAACTCAAGATCGATCTAGCTACACCCGAAATAATTCTACTTGGCCATGCTTCAGAATCGGCTGGAAAGATGCTACAAGGTTCCATCAGATTAAATCTGGTAGAACCGATGAAAGTTCGATCTGTGACACTTTGTTTTACAGGAAAAATGAAAGTTTCATGGTCAGAAGGTAATCTATAGAGAGCGAGAGGAGAGTAAACAAAGATAATCTAATCAACTCGATATCATATCCGTAGGTATTGGCCATCATCAACACTACCATAGACAAGAGAAAGACATTATCGAACATAAATGGCAATTTTTACCAATAGCTGCTGCAGATCATCCCAATAAAAAGGCGTTCACTATGGCACCCGGTGAACATAAATGGGACTTTGAATTACTCTTACCAGGAGATTTACCACAGTCATTAGAAGCAGAAGGTGGACAAGTCGTTTATCGTTTAAAAGCAACAATTGAGCGTTCGGCTTTTCTCCAAAACATTGTTAAAAAAAGTGTTGTTCGAATCATACGTTGTATGTTACCCTCGGAATTCGAATTGATTCAAACTCTGGAAATTCACAATACATGGGCTGAAAAGATGATGTACGATATTATTTTGCCCTCAAAAGTATATTCACGCGGTCACCCGATCCCAATCACATTTCATATTACACCTATTGCATCTAAACTCAAAGTGAGATCTCTAGCAGGTACTCTCAAGGAGTATTGCACATACACCGCCAACGACTGTTCAAAGACAGACACACGCATTGTCAAACTAAAGAAGGCAGAAAATCCATTTCCAGCAGCACCCTCGGCCAATATTGGGGTTGATTCTAGAACAAATGTTTGGACAAAAGTTGTCTCACTTGATGTGCCTCCCATGTCCTCTCAATCGGCTTTCTGCGATGCTGATAATGACATGATTCGCATTCGACATAAACTAAAATTTGTTATTTCCCTAGTCAACGCAGACGGACACCTTTCAGAGCTAAGGTGCTCTGTTCCTGTCATCATCATCTCATCAATTGCGGAACACAATGAACTCAATACCCTTCCGGCGTACAATCAGTCTTGGCGTTCCATGCTGTGCTTGGAACCCCCTACACCTTTAGATGAAATACCTGGCCCTGTTTCCTCGTTTTCTCCTTGTGGGACTAGTTCCCCTTTGCCAATCCAGCCAGATGAAAATTCAAGTTTACTGATTTCGCAATCACCAACAAATCAACCTCTTTGGTGGAACGGAGCCAATTTATCAAGAGTGCCATCGTATCGTACCGCGTCACAACAGGCTTCTGTTCCTTTATCTTCATCACTTCCTTCATATGAGCAAGTATTAAACCGTCCAAGACAGCATACCATAGTATAAATATCACATTTACTTTTGTCTCGGAAACATATTCAAAATTTCATTTCATCCTTTTTTTAATTTGTAACTTTGTATTTGTATGATATATTCCACTATATTTTAATGTAATTGATAAATATAATTTGCACAGTAGTTAGATTAATTCCTTATTATCATACGTTTAAGATTAAGGGCTAAGATCTTGGAACAATAAGAAACTTTCGATGTGATGATTGATTAATGTAATATTTCAAAATTAATGTGGATGATTTTCAGTTCTACTCTTTGAGGAAGAGATAAAAAAAAATATAAAAGCTATCAAATTTCGTCTATTTTTCATTTTTACGATACCTACACCATCATCGTAAAGTTCATTTTACATTCAAATGCTCGAAAAAACATTAAAATGTGGAGTTTGATACCCCTCTCTGTCTATTCCGAAAACATTTGAATGTTAAATGAGCTTTACGATAATTAGTAAGTAGGTAGATATATAAAAGAGGAAGTATTGACCCGATGATGTTGTCAATATAAGCATTCGAATTAATGGCAAGTAACAAGTAAGTATGATAAAATGATACAAAGCAGTATTATATCATCCATATGGTATTTATGAAAGGTCAAATCGTCCTTTGAAGAGAGAAAAATAATTATATCAACATATACTATGTAATTGGTAATCGCAAATATATGTTTCGAGCAAAACATTTATCAAATCTTGGTAATGTCGACTTGAGACGACCTCTATAAACAACAACCTAGACCCACCTTTATTGTTCTTCTCGTTTCTTGATCCATAGAAACAATGGATTTTTATGTATATTCATTTTACAGACTTGTATAAAGATATCGTACTTGCGATGTGAATGGTTTGACATTATAAAAAAAGCATGATGACAAATTTCCTTTCTCACCGGTTTTCAACATCCGACAGTAAGACCAAAACTTTCGCCCCACTTTATTCACACAAAAACCATGTCTTTAAAATCCATACTAGAAACCATTAAATACGAAACAGATCCAGTCAAAGATATCTGGTATCTTATTGCTGTGCGTTATTATGACTTAATGTTACAAACAAATACTAATAAATTCGAAAATAGGCTGTTACTATTAGTGCTGTGAACCGCCCTGAAGACATTAAGCATGTCTATTCAGTCATCTCTGAAAGAATCGACAAAACAAACAATGTCAACAATGAACAACTTAAAGCAAAAGTCGTTTTGCGTTTAAGAGAGGCCATTCTCAAAAGTTACATCATTACTGGTTTTCCAAAGGTAACATTTCAGCATTATTGGTGAATGAGCAGTAAATACTAATTCAAGAAAAACTTTATTCGTTAAATTAGACAATCAATGGACTTAATCACTTGGGTAGAGCAACACCAGACTCGGTAAAGGCATTATTGCCTACGGAACCACTTCGGTATTTATTATTACGAGCAACTAGCATGAATTTGTTAAATTTACTTGTCCAATTCTTTAAATAGTAAGGAAGAGGATTGGTCTGCAGTAGTAGCACAACGTAAAAGAGGGAGAGAGTTATTTGGAAAGATATATGAGCGACATACACAGCGTATTATTGATTCGATGGCAGGATCTCATCCAGACTTGGCTCAGACAGCTCTCTATCATTTATATGGACCTACGCTTGGAGAGACATCGGTCTTGGATGCCAGGGAAACGAGTTTACTTACAGTAGCTGCATTGATGATAACCAACATTCCTCTTCAGTTGGTGGGACATAGTCACGGAGCACTCCACAACGGGGCAACAAAAGATGATTTAGTCCGCATACAGTCGATTGTATCAGTTTTGGCTGATTACTACAAGTTGCCTTTGGCCAAGCTATCCAAATTGTAATTTATTATTGTAATTTATGAAATTTCAATTGCTTAAAAACATTAGAACTTCTAAAATGCTCAAATACATCCAAATTCAAATTCAAATTCTTTTATTGTAATTGATGTTTTGAACTAGTCGAAAAAAGTAGAGGATTACGATTTAACCGAATAAAACTCTTTAAAACCAGAATTACGAAATATAAATAATGTAACGACATCCAGTACTTTATACCAAAACAAGGGTTTAATATCATTAACACATCAACTTTACTTTGTTGTTGGGTGGATGAGGAATTCAAATACCAGATTAAAACGCAAAAACCGATAAGCTAATACTATCGGTGTACATGATATGGAGCCGGCTCATTGCCGTACATACAATATGCAGTTAACAGTTTTCAGTCTGGTGAAATCATAAAAGTCTAAGAATATTTACTATTTTTCTTTATTTTTACTTTTGTAAAAACGTGCAATTACATTTTCCATTATAGCATTCTCTTTCGTTAACGACTATATATGCTACCTATATTTAGCGTAATGCACGTCGTTTAGAGTATTTTGATTGCCCGGGGTGTGGTTTATATGTACTAAATTACATAGTCTTTTAATGATGATTGCGTAGGTTATTTGTGTCTTGCTTAAATTTTTCTTTTGATATTATCATAGTATCAACTTTTCTAAGAAAAAGTTGCTAGTAGGTTGAAGTCAATGTCCCTAGTTCTCGGATTCATGTATATCAAAAAATAACAATAGGTCTAAAATGGGGTTTTCTGTACAACTCTCGTCCAATCAACACCAGATTTATTGAAATTAAGCATTAATGGAGCAAATAGCTAAGCTCACAAAAATTGTAAAAAAAAGCACGTACATTGACAATTACTCTTTTTATCAAACATTTGTCCCTTTATGGATGTAAAATATACCGCGGTCATTTGAGTATTATCGTGTCTTTATACTGAATAGACATATTTTTAAACCTGTTTTTCTTGTTATTCGGTTACTAAGAACTTCTTTAATTTATTTATAAAAGTACACGTTTGTTCTCTTTGTATATGTAAGAGTAAAGTGGGATACTCCCACAAGATACATCTCTGATGGACATTAATAATGGATACACAATGATCAGCATTCTCACGTTCACTATTATTAAGGTTTCGATTAGACTAGCCTTTTGCTTTTTAATATAATAAAAAAAAGCAAGTTAAATTAAAATGTCTTTTGTAGCAAAAGACGTCATAAACTTAGTCAAGGCATTGATAGCTTCAATGTCATCAACTGAGATGCCTTCGAATATTTTCTTGTTATTTTATTTAACCAGAAAAAAAAATGCATAGGAGGAAGTAAAAAAAAAGGAAATCTGTTACCACTAGGTTGCCGCTGAGTCCGAGATTCTATCATTCTCTCTGGGGAGATCTAGATAAAACGTTGATACTAAATGTTTTTCCTTTATAAAGTCTTTTAATGATACATATCAAAATACAGATTAATTACTCTCGACTTATAGGATAATCAATCACTGCAAAGTATTAGTTATCCACTTCCCATTTGATAGGCATTCCAATCAAAAAATAAATAAAAGCTATTTGGAAAAGCAAAAAGTACCCAGGCCCTAATTTAGCAAAAGCACAAGGGACAAATTTACCCAATGTATTCAGAAATTACAAATAATTGGAACACCGATATTTAAACTGGAGTCAAAAACTAGTTGATGTTTGGTTTAAAAAAAATAAACTTTTAGTTAGTATAGCAGGATCAAACATGTAGAAAGGCAAAAGTGAGCACAGATAGATTTAGAATAATTTTAAGCAAACCCTTTGAATCATACTGGTTTTATTATGCCATTCATGACCAAGAACTACTTTGTAAGATTCATGGAGACCAAAAAACGACGACTCAAAGTATTTTTTTTGTCAAAATTAAGTATTTCGCTAACCTCAGACCAGCAAGAAAATTTCTTCAAACAATAAAACGGCACTTCCATCCAGCTTGCGCACATGACGGCGTCTTATTTTATGATTCCGCGTCAGCCAAACTAATCTCAATTGACTATATAGTGTCCTTGTTTTGGTTCAACCCCCACCTTTTTTCTCTTCTTTTTATTTACAAAATTTATTTTTCAAAAAGGTGTTTATCTTTAATTTTTCCTTCTCTCCCCCTAATTTATAAACTTTAAATTATCAAATGAATAAAACTCAAGAAACTACACAGGTCCAGGAAATTAGTGATAAACAAAATGGAGCATCCTCTCCAAAAAAAGTTTCTCCAGTTATGTCAAAAAAAAATCCGGACAGTAACAACATAAAGCTAACTTTGGCAGGCGCTGTCCAACTCACTTCCCCAAAATCAAAAAAAGACCAAGCCTTTCATGATAAACGCAAATGGGATGATTCATTTACAATAGCAGAAAAATCAGATTTTACTGGAAATATCGTAAAAGCTGCCAGTAAGTCCTTTAATGATACTAATAATAATTCATAACTAAGGTTCTCTAATATATATTTATTTGGTTTTTTTTTCTCTTTTTCTCTTTTCTTTCGCATGATCAATAGGAGATATCGACGGAGAAACATTTGTTACTTTGCAAGAAGAAGAGTTTACAAAGATGCCCGAAAAGCCTGAAGAAGAGAGCCATGGTAAATACCTTCATTCATTCATACATTTATTTGTTTTATGTTTTATATTTATTAAAAAAAAAAAAACCTTTGTAAAAACAATGTATAGAAAGCGATGATTCTGAAAGTGAAAGAAAGCCTGGAAGAAAACCAATGGTAGACGAAGATGGAAATTCCGATGTAAGATTTTCTTTTTTTTTTTTAATACAAGCAATTATAAAACCAATGGAATAACCAGATGTATATAATTTTTATTTTTTAGTCAGATCAGGATCCCAAAGTAAAGCGAAAAGCTCAGAATCGAGCTGCTCAAAGAGCCTTTAGAGAGCGAAAAGAGCGCTATGTCAAAGAATTGGAGGCGAAAATTAAACAAGTGCAGGATACCCATCTCATGGCCACCTCTCAACTTATTCGTGAAAATCATCAGTTGCGATCAATTATTTATAGATTAGAGGCTGAGAATTATGCATTGAAAGGAATACAAATGCCCTATTCTCCCATGCATGCTCAACCACAAACAACTCAACCACCACCTGTACCTGTGCAACAACAACAACAGCAGCAACAACCATCTTCTGGTGGTGGTAGTACTGGTAATGGTACGCGAGGAAATTATCCCGCTATTGCGCCACTGTTACCTACTCCAGGTCCACTTCAAACGCCGTTTGTTTTACCAGCTTACTCGCATTCAGTATCAGCACATATAAACTCATCCTCAGACAGCAGTATGATGATCATACCTTCAAGTCCCGTTCCTGTCAATACTTCATCACCCAGTCCCACCTTGACTGCAAGCACTACATCATCCAAAAAATCAACTATTAAACCAAAGGCAGCCACTCCACCTCCACCACAAACTGCATCAAACAACCAGCCTTTAGAATATACCTTTGCCATCAGTACGCCTGCCTCATTAAAGCCTAGTGGAGGAACCGTTTCCAATCAATACAAGGGAACGCGAGTAGAACCTATTGAGTTAGTCCAGCTATATCCTCCTGGTAGCCGACAGCCTCAAAACAACCGAAATCTTAGAAACGCCTCTGAATCTCCCTCAACTCCATCCATTACCGATCCACTTTTACTTTCTCCAAAGAGCAATCAAAGCTATACCTCAAGTGTCAATCGAGCACATAGTGTTGTTAGCAGTACTGGATCTATCGGCGATGACGAATGTAGCGAAAAATCTGGTCACTCACCAAATATGCAACAGCAAAAAAAGATGACACAACTAGAAAATGATTTGTTCGATTGTCACATTGACGTTGAGGGACAACTTTTCTGTGAACGTTTGCATAACGAGGTCTGTAATGACGCATTCGATCGGCTTTTATCCGAGCCCCTCTTTGATCAAATGGGTAAATTAAATCTCTCAATCGGAAACTACCCTGTCCCAATTGTAACAGGCCCGATGACAAAATTATCATTGAAGGATGATCCAAAGAGCAACGAGGAGAGCGAAAAAGACGAACAGGAACCAAGGCGTCAGGCTTCCTTCCTGGCATCATCGGAGAACAAGGATCAGCATCAGAAGCGTGACTTGTTAACAGTTTCAGAAATTTGGTTTGCTCTCACTCAGCATTCAAAGTTTAAAGAATTTTCGACGGACCAATTATGTCAGGCTGTCAAGGAATTGGCCAAATGCGCAGATGGTGGACCTGTATTGGAAGAAGATGATTTGTACGACATCCTCAAAAGAATGGACAAGGGCAAACTTTGAACATCACCATCATTTTTTATTTTTCCTCTTTTATCTACTTCATTAATTTAACACTTTTTTTTTTTCTCTTTTCTTTTCTCTCTATACTGTTATATATACATCCTTGCATAAATAAAAAATTCAATAGATCAATGATTTTCAATAATTAACTTGGCCATACTTTGTCTTTTAGTTCCTTTTTTTTTCAATTTAAGTTGATATAAACACACCACTGATTTAAAAAATAGAAATTTACCTCATCTACAAATACATTGGTTAATTCATTGTTTTTTTTTGTACCTATTTTATACAATAAATATTATATAATTTTGGACATATTAATCTAAGTCAGATCGAAGTTGAGTATTAAGGTTTGCCAAAATGTTACACTGCTTTTGCCTACTATGTTCTTGATCAAAGGCGCATATTGCACTACGGGAAATTTTAGCGGGGAGTTTTAAAAGAAAAAATTGTCAGGATTTGTCAGGATTTGT
>VCJI01002363.1:22352-33724 GCA_024139395.1 Backusella morwellensis
TTTTAAATATTTTTTCTTTTTCTTTTTCATTACTATTTATCTTTCTTTTGTCCATTTTTTGTTATTTAAAAGAAAATGGACAATCCACCAGCACCAACTGGTCAAAGCACTGCATTCCAAAATCGTGATGATGCTTTCCATGAAGCAAGCTCAAACGATGATTCATCTACACTAAATCAGCAACATTATTATGCCGACAGCACCCTCGAACGCACAGACACTCGTGCTACCCAAGGTGGATATGGTGAACTGGATGGTAATGCCGTCGATATTGAAAATGCCATGGAGCGTTATGCAACCGTGAATCGAGAGCTTACGAAACAATCCCGCAGGAAATCTGATGTTGAAAAGGGAGAGGATTTTGATTTGACAGATTTTCTTTCGGAGCAGCACTCTCAGATTGTGGAGGCTGGTTTAAAACCAAAAAATATGGGTGTGACTTGGAAGAATTTGACAATTGAAGGCTTAGGTGCAGATGCCAAGGTGATTCCTACAAACTATACCTGGATGGCTACTTTTCTTCAGTTCTGGAAGTGGGGAAAGCATAAGGGCACAGACTTTACTATTTTGAAAGAAAATGATGGTTTTTGTAAATCGGGTGAAATGCTGCTTGTGTTGGGTCGCCCAGGTGCCGGTTGCACTAGTCTTTTGCGTGTCCTATCCAATATGCGTGCGTCTTATACTAGAATTGATGGTGATGTCTCCTATGGTGGTATCGAGGCTCAGGAGTTTGGTAAGCATTTTAGAGGTGAAGTCTGTTATAACGAAGAGGAAGATCTTCATTATCCCACTTTGACTACTCAGCAGACTCTTCGCTTTGCATTGAAGAACAAGACTCCTGGAAGACGCTTACCTAATGAATCAAAGAACGAGTTTATTGACAAGGTTTTATACATGCTTGGTAATATGCTTGGTTTGACAAAACAGATGAATACAATGGTTGGTAATGCGTTTGTCCGTGGTCTTTCTGGTGGTGAACGCAAGCGTCTTTCTATTGCCGAGCAAATGACAACAAGAAGCTCCATTAACTGTTGGGATTGCTCTACTCGTGGTTTGGATGCTTCTTCTGCTCTTGATTATGTGCGCTCCCTCCGTATCATGACTGATATTATGAACAAGACAACCGTTGCTACTCTTTATCAGGCTTCCGATAGTATCTTCCACCTCTTTGATAAGGTCATGGTTCTTGACGAAGGTCGCTGCATCTACTTTGGTCCTGCCTCTGGTGCCAAGAACTATTTCACTGACATGGGCTTCCATTGTCCTGATCGTAAATCTACTCCTGATTTCCTTACTGGTCTTTGTAACATGAATGAACGTGAAGTCCGCAAAGGATTCGATGGAAAGGTGCCTCTGAATTCTGCCCAGTTTGAAAAGGTCTACAAGGAATCCGACATGTATGCCAAGATGATGGGTGAAATGGACGAGTATGAAAAGAAGATCCAGGAAGATAAGCCATATGAATCCTTCAGAGAAGCCGTTAGAGATGCCCATCAGAAGAGAGCCTCCAAGAAATCACCTTTTATTGCCAGTTACTATCAGCAAGTCAAAGCACTCACCATTCGTCAATCCCAGCTTGTTTATGGTGATAAGGGTGCTTTGTTGTCGCGTTTCGGCGGTGTTATTGTCAAGGGTCTTATCATGGCTTCCGTGTTCTACATGATGCCTACAGATGCATCGGGTGCTTTCAGTAGAGGTGGTGCTTTTCTTTTCTCTTTGCTTTTCAATGCTTTGATTGCTCAGGCTGAACTTTCTGCATTTATGCAAGGTCGTCGTGTGCTGGAAAAGCACAAGCATTTTGCTTTGTATCGTCCTTCCGCTTTCTATATTTCTCAGGTCATTGTTGATTTACCACTTGCTCTCAGTCAGGTCATTATTTTTGAACTTTGTGTCTACTTTTTGATGGGTCTTGTTCTTGATGCTGGAAGAGTATGTATCTTATTATTATTTATATATTTACATTATACAATAATACTTATTTTTTTTTTCATGTTAATATTAGTTCTTTTCCTTCTTCATCATTCTTGTCATGATGAACATGTGTATGAATGGATTCTTTAGGTTCTGGGGCAGTATTTCCCCCAACTTCTTTACTGCATCTCAGCTCTCCAGTATCTTGTTGATTGCATGTTTGATTTACAGTGGCTACCAAATCCCCTATGTTCTCATGAAACCATGGTTTTTGTGGTTAGTATTTATTTAGTACATTTATCACAGTTTGTAAAAACCAACTAATTTAATTCCATCTTTTTAGGATCTACTGGATTAATCCTTTGGCTTATGGTTATAAAGCACTCATTTCAACCGAATTGAGAGGCATGCATTTTACATGTGAAGGCGTAAACTCGGTTCCTTATGGTCCTTCATATACTGATCAAGCCTACAAGTCCTGTATTCTTCCTGGTGCTCAACCCGGTGCCGACTATGTTCTTGGTGATGACTATTTGGCAGTAGCCTTTGGTTATTATACCTGGCAGCGTTGGATTAACTTTGCCGCCGTATGTCTCTTCTTCATCTTCTTTACACTTATTACAGCACTTGCCATGGAATATGTCGATCTCCAAAAGGAAGGTTCCATCACCAAGGTCTATAAGAAGGGAAGAGCGCCCAAGGTTATGTCTGAAGAAAAGTTGTTGGCCCAGACTGCTACTATTAATGATCAAGATATGGAAGCTGTTACTGACGGTACTACCTTTTCATGGCATCACATCGATTACACTGTTCCTGTTAAGGGTGGCACCCGCCAACTTTTGAGTGACGTTGCTGGCATTGTCAAGCCTGGTCATTTGACTGCTCTTATGGGTTCTTCTGGTGCAGGAAAAACTACTCTTTTGGATGTTTTGGCCAGACGCAAGACCATTGGTAAAATTGAAGGCAATATCTATCTCAATGGTGAGTCTCTTGCAGATGACTTTGAAAGAATTACTGGTTACTGTGAACAAATGGATGTCCACAATCCCAATGCTACTGTTCGTGAAGCCCTCAAATTCTCTGCCTATCTTCGTCAGCCTGCTGATGTGCCCAAGCATGAAAAGGACGAGTATGTTGAGCAGATTATTGAATTGATGGAAATGAAGAATATCTCTGATGCTCTTATTGGTGATCTTGAAGCTGGTATTGGTATCTCTGTTGAAGAACGTAAGCGCTTGACTATTGCTACTGAACTTGTTGGTAAGCCCAAGTTGCTCTTCTTGGACGAACCCACCTCTGGTCTTGACGCCCAAAGTTCTTACAACATTGTGCGTTTTATCCGTAAACTTGCCGATGCTGGTTGGCCCGTTTTGTGTACTATCCATCAACCTTCTGCTACTCTCTTTGAACATTTCGACCATTTACTGTTACTTGTTCGTGGTGGTCGCACTGCCTATTATGGTGAAATTGGCGCAGATGCAAGCACCATGATTAACTATTTTGAATCTAATGGCGGACCCAAGTGCTCCCCTAACGCTAACCCTGCTGAATATATTCTGGAATGTGTCGGTGCTGGTACTGCTGGTAAATCTACCCAGAACTGGGCTGATGTATGGGCTGGATCTCCTGAAGCTGAAGCTCTCGAAAGAGAATTACAAGATATCCATGTCAATGTCGATCACACTGTTCAACGTCAAGCCGCTGCCTATTCTCTCTCTTTCTGGCAGCAATTGAACCTTGTATACCGTCGTATGAATGTCTCCTGGTGGCGCTCCCCTACTTACAATATGGGTCGTCTCTTCAATGTCTGTTTTATTGCTCTCATTTCTGGTTTCTCTTTCTGGCAACTTGGTAACGCGCCTTCAGATATGTTGAACCGTATGTTCTCTGTTTTCACCACATTGTTGATGAGTAATTCGCTTATTATTTTGGCGCAGCCGCGGTTTATGCAAGAAAGACAATGGTTCCGTCGCGAGTATGCTTCTCGCTACTATGGCTGGGGGCCATTTGCTTTATCTTGTGTCTTGGTTGAAATTCCCTACTTGATTGTCATTGGCACTATCTTCTTGTTCTGTTTCTACTGGACTGCTGGACTTCCAAATGAGCCCACCCGTGTTGGTTTCTTTTACATTCACTTTATCATGTTTTTGTGCTATTCAGTCTCGTTTGGTTTTGTTATTGCCGCCTTCTCGGCCACTCCTCCCATGGCTGCCGTCATTAATCCCTTCTTTACATCTATTTTGATTCTATTTGCTGGTATTGTGCAACCACCCAGTGCTATGCCTGATTTTTGGAGTTCATGGATGTATTGGCTAGGTATATATTATAGAGTCTTTTCTTTTCTAAGATTATACTAATGATGAATTCTTTTTTCTTTAGATCCATATCATTATCTTATTGAAGGCCTTGTTGTAAATGTCATGGAAGGTGTTGAAGTTATATGCCAACAATCCGACTATCTCGTGGTCAATGCACCACCAGGCCAGACTTGCGGTGAATACTTTACCGAATTCTTTGACATGGGCGGTGCTGGTTACCTTGGCAACCCCAATGCCACTGGCACATGTGACTACTGTCAATACACCACTGGCAGCGACTTTTATGAACAAAGAATTGGATGGTCTTACGCTAACCGCTGGCGTGATTTTATCATCTTAACTGCATACACGGTATTCAATGTAGTCCTGTTTACCATCTTTGTATTCTTATTCAGAAAACAGAAACGCTGAAAACCTCTTTCATCTTACATTTTTTTCATATTCCCTTTATCCTTTCATTTTCATTAAAAACACATAATAATAAAGCATACTTCTTTACATTATAATAATAATAATAATAATAATAATATCTTTATCTATTCATTCTTTAAATATATAAAATATACATTTTATATATAAAACAAACTGATCCAAAAATAAATAAAATTTCTTTCGATACTTCGCTTTTTTGTGTGAGTTGTGTGTGTGTATATGTGTCAGTGTGTTTTTATTTATACGTTATTTAGTGACCGCCTTCAGCAGCATGACCAGCCTTGGAGGAAAGGTAAGCATGTCTCTTTTGGGCGGAAGTGTAAATGAAGTAACCAAGACCGAATGCAACACCAACATAAGGAATTTGAGAGGTGACACGACGAGCAGTGTTGAAGACTGCGTTATGGGCGGCACCAGCGAATGGCTTTTGTTCAAAGGGAGACAAGATGTAGGTGACAACACCCTATTAAAGAGAGAGGTTAGTACTGATGAAGGCGATACTTTTTCAAATACATACTCTTTGGGTAGGTCCACCCATATGACCCCACCAACCCATGTATTTCTTTCCGAGAGCACCACCCATTTTTAATGTAATGACTAAGCTATTATTAGTATTGATTTGAAAAGAATTAGAGTGAAATTGTCTTTTTGCGTTATATAAATAGTTTACCTGTTTTAAAAGATAAAACACAGAGCAAATGTGCGGGGGGCAGGGATATTTACGGTTGACGGAGTATAAATCAATGCCAGGACTGTGAATGTCCGTGACGCAATCAATTTCATGCTCTCATCAGGCACCACAGAATAGAGCTCTATGTAAATCACTCGCAATAGGAATTATATACTCCAACACCGGGGAAAAGCCAAGTTTTGAGCTGAATGTTGTATATTGATTAAAAAAAACTTGGAGGTATTTTTAAAATGGTGCCATACCATTTATTTACAAAAAAGTAGACTGCCATTGAATAACAGCAAATTGATATGAATCAAAAAAAATAAAATAAAATAAAATAAAATAAAATGTGTATGTATTTGTCGTCAAGTAAAACACATCAAACATTGGTAATCAAGTATATATATATTATTATTTATTATTATGATGAATAAAACGAGAAAGTGACTCTCGATGCTAAATCTAGAAAAGGAGGATGTTGTTATCTTGGCATGTTGGTCCCTGAAATAGTGTAATAGTAATGGGTAAAGAGAGATATGTACAAAAACATGTTATATTACATTCTATATAAATCTAAGTGTATTTTTTGGATGGAGGTGGAAATGGCCCTTTGACAACAAAGCGCACAACATGTCTAATGGCTCTATAGAATTTCTTGTCTCGTCTTTTTGGCCTTCTCGTTCTGAATCTAAAAGAACTTAACCAGGGATGAAACATGACAGCCTCTAATGAAGCACGTGAACTTTCTGGACTAATCATCTTTTGTAGCAAGTCCTTTGTATCTAATTATATTGTTAATTGCTGGATAGAGATGTATGTTAATGACCAACCTTCAGGCAAATCATTGGGTATATCTAAATCTGGTATCATCATTTGTTGAAAAAGGTGTTTATGATTAATAAATTCTGTAATGAATGGAGATCGACCGATCAGGAGCTCATAGAGTGTTATCCCTAGAGCCCACACGTCTGCCATTTCGTGGTTATAAGTTGTATGGTTATTTACAGAAAGCTCGGGTGCAATGTAGTGTGGATATCTATTTTTACAACATTGACAAGTATAAGTAACTACTCCATGTTTCCCCTTTTTTCTCGCTCTTGGCCCACTATTTGCCCCACCCTCCTATTTTCTATTTACCCTTCAAAACCGAGATGGCTCATTTTTCTACCGTTTTTAAGGATGAGTTGTACGCCACAAATGTTTTCATTCTGATCGAACAGCAATTCAAATCCTTTTGGGTGCTCAAACCTGACACCATAATCGTAAGCGTCCTGGACCATTCTACAGAATATTAGTTTTGGTTTGAGCAACAGCTCTCCCTGGTCTCCTTGCTGAGGTTCTGAGATGATGGATGGGCTTGGAAGGGGAGGAGGAGATACTTGTATTGTTTCATTACTATTGGATGAGTTTGTTTGGGATCCGGGCTCGGATTCTTCGTAAATGATGTGCAACTCTCTCGATGAACGTGAATGGTGAGGAATATATATAGACTTTGATAGGGTATTCTAGATATGTATATAAATCATTAAGTGTTTTTTATTATTATTATTAATATCGTCCTAAAAATCCTAATATATACCTCAGTCGAGTTTGCCTCGGAAGTATCCGAGTAGCTTGTATCATCATTATCCAAATGAAGCGATTCTGGTGGAAGAAAAGGCAATGGCGGCCGAGACGGTGATAGATCTCTCCATTTTTGTATATTCTCGTCTGTCGAGCCTTTCTTGCTATTATTCGTAAAGAGTTTGAAAAGTGATTTCAAGTGGCGTTTAACATAACTGGGCATCCTCTGAGATGCCTATAACAATACACATATAGTCCAGAAATGAACCTATATTTATAACGAACAGATGTAATGATTTAGATATACACACACTCTCTAAAATGCGTATATAGTAAAAGAAGAAAATAAATAAAAAGAGAAAGGAAAAAAGAAGATAAAAAAAAGATCAAGACTAGAGAAACAACAGAATTAAAAAGGGAGTTTGAGCTCAAAACAAAGTTCAAGGTTATACGAGTAGGCGAGATAAATTTACATTTTCGGCAAGCTAAACCAACGACTTCCGTAGTTCCGGTGCGATAGATGACAAGAGTTCATCTTTAATGTGTATTACAAAGTTAGTTATTGGTTCCTTAAGGTTGCTTATTATTTTCGGAGCAAAATTTTATAAAAATTCTTTATTGTTTTAAATGAGAATGAATGAATGAATGAATGAATGAATGAATGTACAATGCTGATTCTTAAATCACAAAATGACAAGACATGAAGTCAAGGATAAAGAACAGGTGAAAGAAGAAAAAAAGCAAATCAAGGTACATAAAAGAGGCTTCTTTTTTGGTAATGGATCTAAATTTACCTTTCCTGTCTTTTTATAAATTGAGATTTGACATCTTGTGATATGGTTCAATGTGATGTTTTGCATGTTTTGTAAATAGATATAAATATATTTTTTATATTTATTGGTAATTCCCAGTTATGGTAAACAGTGTATACATAAAAAAAAGTTCTAGAATAGAGGTACCTGAATGTTAAGTGAGCCAATGATGATTTGTTAATAAAAATATCTCGGAACGAAATCACTTTTGTTCCTTTCGTAGTGACATTGTATTTTTTCTAGTCATATCTTTCAATTATACCAACCAAGTATTGTTGTATTGTGCTTGAGTAGCTTTCACTATATACACTTGCTTCGTTTATAGCATTTACCTCCTTCAAGGGTGTCCTCTCTGTACGACCTCATTATGATACCATTTGATTTCACACGTCAAGGTTTTTATTTATGCCCCTAGTCTTTCTCTTTACAATCATCATGTATATGTATCATTATGCTCTTTTTTTTTCTTTTCCATGGAAAACAAATCATCCACTGTAATATTCCACTCTTGATCATCAATCACTTGATTGTTTGTTATTACGCGACGCCTTTTTATTTTTATTGCATATATACTTTGTTGTTGTTGTTGAATCATACAACACTTTATCATCATTCATCATCAAGTAGTTGCTTGTATCATTGAATCACATATCAAACGCTGAATACTACACCATCTATTCATTCTCGAGAGATGATGTATCCATCTACTTGTTAATGCTATTACTACCTCTTGGTGTTGATTTCCAATGAAAAAGTATCCAGACAATGTACTCCTACTATTGGTGGGTTGATGTATTTCTAAAAAGAAATGCTGCTCTTTCTATCAAATAACAATAAGCAGGAGACAAACAAACACAAAATTAATATGTAAGAAAAAACTTAATAAACAAACAATATATTATGAATTAATATTCAATCTATTGGATCCCAAGAACTGGTCTCTTTTAAATTCTAAATGTTCGATTTGGTACTACTTTTTGTACATATTTTTAGCATCAAATCTGTTGTTGTTTCCATTAAAAGAAAGGATAAACAGAAATCTATTGATTGGTCACGCATTTTTTTTTCTTTTGAACCTTATTTTACCAATGAAGAAAACCGTGATACAGAGACATTTGATCAAAACAAAACAAAAAAGATATCCGTGATACCAACAAAATGTGGTTGGCATAAAAAGGTTTTAACTATAGTTGGAAAATAATATATATGTCATGTAGTAATTGTAGTATAAACAAGACATCAGCTGACAGGATTAGTAAAATGAAAGAGATTTGAATATTGGCAAGAATTAACAAATATATAGAGAGAGAGCGACGAGAAAAATGGGCAGATTATTTATAAACACCGAGGTAAAAGTATAATCCGGGAAGATGGAACGAAACTTAATGCCACGTTAGAAAGCTAAAACCCGCTTCATCAGTTTATTTTTGAATCAGCTAATATTTGTTAAAATCAGGTCCAAAATGATTTCTGCAATACAACCATTTATAGGCATCCTTCTCACACAACCTCTTTTGCCTTCATCATAATGAAAAAAAGAATTGGCATTTCCACTAAATCCATATGCAATTGAAAATTTAATGTAGCACAAAACAATAATTTAAATGTAATATTCGTAGTCACCTTTGAGAAACACTAAAAAGATTTATAGAAGCCCCTGTGCGACACGGGGATTTCATATACAATTTTTGTAAAACAGCCAACCAGTACTTGCTCAAAAAAAAAGGCTACTCTATTGTTAAAAGACGAAAGAAAAATGAAGCAATAAGGTTGAATAGCTTGTGAGTTTATAATGACCAAAAAGAAAAGGGGACCATTTGTTTTTTTTTAATTTATTAAAATAAATAAAAAAAAGTGTACATGTAAAAGCGGTCTAGTTTTAGTTTTAGTAATCTACATATACAAGACTTCTTTGTACAGTGCCTTGAATGCTGAGATTATAAAAAAATTTAATAATAGAAAAAATAAGCTTATTTCTATTGTTCTATACAGATGGAATAATTCAAATAAGAAACAAGGAGCGAGGGGAGAGAGAAAAGAGGGAGGGAAAAGCAAAGTGCAACCATCACCAAGATAAATGCACGAAAGGGTTACAACAACATGTATGTGTCAATAGCAGAAAAATAAATTAACTAAAAATTTACAAGATTCTTCTACAAAGAGCTTTTTCGCTAAATCGCTTTTTTCCCGTTTTGAATAACTAACTAAAAAACTTAAATGGGCTTATGTATTTCCCTCCATAAATACAATTCAACTGATTAAATGCCCTGTTTAGAGATATATTCACTTGATCATGAGAACTTGAATCATAACCCATCTTGATCAGACCCTTTTTATGCCACTCATTATCATCATAATGGACGCCATGTTGCCAAAAGTTTAAAAAAGAACAAGAAGGTGTTGTCAAACAAATCCACTGAATTTAAAGAGAAAGCAACAAAAAAAACTGAGACCCTGTTTCACTGACTTTATAAATACATGTTGGACAAAAATAAATAAATATAAAAAGTGAGCACTAGTTTTTAAGTGGCTTGGTCATTAGCTTCTCACATGTCAAGTGTTGCACAAATAATCTTGTGAACAAACTTGTAAAATCAGCTTTATCCTGCTTTTTGTACCGAGTGGGCGCTTTTAGTACTTTTCTCAATACACACAGAACTTTTTTTTTTTTTTGATCTGTTTTCTTTTTTTTCCATCTGCGTGTCTAATATCAATCATCTGTCTGTATATGTGTGTATATGTGTGTGTGTGTGTGAGAGTATGTGTATTTATGTGGTATAAACAACACACACCTTTGACCTGAGTCATCAAAGTCAGTCACATAAGTCGTACATGGAGTAAAAATAAATAAATAATAATAACAACAACATGGAGAGAGAGAGTAATGATCTTGTTGGAAAAAGATAAGGAGACAAGAAAGGGAGGGGAGTTCTAAAGGTCAACTAGGGTTTTAGTTAAAGCAAGGCTTTAAGCATCCAGTGATGTGCTCTCCTAGCAAATAAAATGCAGGATATTGCATTTTACAAGAGAGAAAAAAAAATACTTGGGCTTCTAGTTAGAACGTTCCTCTCTTGCAGCTTCTCTCTTTTCTCTCTTTTGTGAGTGTGTATGTTTCTCTCTCTCTCTCAACTCAACTTTCTTTTTCCTATTCTCCTTATATTTTCTACAACTCGTCTCGATTACTTTGATCAACATTCCAACATTTCGAGATTGGTGGGAAAACTTTTTTTTATATAGTCGAACCACTAAAAAAATTACACCAAAATAAAATAGTAAAAGATATTTTATTTATTTTAGCTTTTTTTTTGTTTCTCTTTTTATAATATAAAACTTTGTTTTAAAAAAGAATGCCAAAAAGCGAAGGAAAAAAAAAAGTTGAACAAACTAACACAAAAATACTCCTTTGTATTTTAAAATTGTGGAAGGGTTTCCATGCTTTTTTAATACATTCGTGGTGATAAAAAAATTAGTATGTACGCCCTGTGTGGCAGCATTTAAATGCAACCTACCAAATAAGGTTTAGTTCGATTAGCGCCGTTTAAATATTTTAAGCTGACGTAACAAGAACAGAGTCGTCTGCCGCCCCAGATTCACAAAAAATACTCTCTTTTTTTTTACTTTATTCTTTAATACAAGTTGACTATTTTTTTTTTTTTTTTTTTT
>VCJI01002365.1:8210-21468 GCA_024139395.1 Backusella morwellensis
TATATAAAGTGAGTTAAATATTTACATTGGTGGTATTTACAAGTCTTGACATTGAAAAAGCTCTTGCTGTTTCCTGTAATATGGCGTTTACATAGTAAAGTTCAGAAGGGTCGCCGTAGTGCTGTCTAATCAAAGCCTTCATCAAGTCAATCAAGACCTTCAAGCGCAACTGAATCTCGTTTAGCCACAGCTTCCATTCGATGCTTTTCAAAAAGATGAGGCTTCCATTTGACAAGACGACATCTGACGGCTGAGTCATAAAGAACGCACTGATGCGATCCTGAACCAAATTCTTTATGTCGCTTGGTGTCACAAGGTTGGTTTTAATAAGCGCGCAGATGAATCGTATAAACAAACAAAATTTTATCTCTGCCAAGTCATTGTTGTTGCTGTGGTACTCGGTTCGAAGGCGGTCAAGCTGTCGATTGATGTGTCCAATAAGCAACCGGTGATGGATCTCGTCCGTCGATTCGGTGTCGAATAATGCCGTAAGCGTTGGATACAACGTCGCGAGATAGTCCACAAGAAGAATCCCCGTTGGCTCAATCGTGCTGTACATGTCACTTGTGCTTGAGCCATCCCCATCTTGCTGCTGTTTTTGTAAATCATCCATAAACTTGGGGTCAATGTTGGTCGTACTAGAAAACCCAATGCGTAATGTAGGGTCATGTAAGCTGTGTTCAACAAGAACTCCCAGCGCCTTATCAAGTATAAAGTCCAAGGAGAAGGATCTTCCAATCTTGGTTGGAATGCGGTCATGCATGGCAATCACCATGTGATTTGCAACTGATTGTAAGACAATGGGCTCAATAACTACACTAGAGTTCTCACAAGAGTAGCCGTGGCGACCTAAAAACGCTACTGCACCATGAAGTAATTGGCTAAACGGACTAATAATGCGTGGCTGTATCAAGTCGATCTGGTATTTGGTGTTGAGTAAGCGGTAGGCAAGCAGTCGGGTGCTACGGGAGCAGGTACCGAGGTACCAGATATCGGAGAACTCTAAATGCTCTGCAATTCTAAGAATGAGCTCGGTTGGTAGTTCACAAAGCCCATTTCGCTTGTCTTCAGTGGAGTCCATTTGAAAGAGAAAGTGAAAGAGTGTGACTTAATATTTTGATTTTGTTTGTTGGATAGATTATTGTTATTGAAATAACGCAGCCAATAAAAAAGAGCTGACTTTTTTGCCTTTATGTACAGCGAATGTCATGAGCTTTAATGTTATTATTATTATTATTAACAAGCCATGTCCATTGGGATAAACTACTCTGTCTGGTGACCGCATTTAAGGCTTAACGGGGCTATTTCTGCGAAAGGTTCCCATGGTGTTTGTGTCGTTCAATAAAAATGAACTCACAAGTTGTCAGTAGAAGCCTGGGGCAAACTATTCTGATGAAATGCTGTTGATGAAATCCAGAAATAGCTCATTAGCTTTTCGATATAACAAGTATTTTCATCCACTTTTCAGATGATTCATGAAATGTATTAGCCAATTATAAAAACGCAAATGTTTAGAAGCTATTATAAAACATATCAACTTCTTTATTTACTCGTATAAACAAAAAGCAGAAACCTGAAAAAAAAAGAAGTGGCTCGTTATGCCTCATCTAAATAACGCAACTACGATATATATTTATATCAATTCCTGGATCAGTTTGAGAATATACCTTCGCACCTCTTCTCTTCATTTCACGCTTTTGATTCGTACGAAAAGAATGGTAACTTTATCTCGAGATATGCAATATACAAGTGGGTGTTTAAAGTTCAGTCTCGTTTTTTATAGAAGCCATTATCCCTGTTACCAAAGGGGTGAGTTATCATAAAGTAAACTGCCCTTCTAGATTTTTCCTACAGGTGTAGTGACTGTGGTAAATTGATTGCCTGAATTCAGAAATTATATATAAAGTATTCAAGCGACATCCGTTTACTTCCGTTCTCTCCATATTCTTACCACATACCAATAGAAATTCTATTAAAAGATGGCGCCGCTAGAAGTGATAGCTGTTGGAATAAGTCGCACAGGCACAAAGAGCCTCTGTACAGCCTTGGATCTCCTCGGGTAAGTAATGAACAAAAAAAAAAAATCAAATGAGATCAACATACCAAGTGTGTTGTTGTTTTTAGATACAATACAGTCCATGACCTGTTATTCTATAATGACGAATCCCTGGACATCGAACTTTTTAAAGATGCTCTTGAGAATCTTGAAGAGGCTGATTGGGATACGCTTTATAAAAACTACAACGCCGCTGTCGATGTTCCTACATGGTTCTGGTATAAAGACCTCATCAAAAAGTATCCCAATGTGAAGGTTATCTTAACCATTCGTGACCCAGAAAGCTGGTATACTTCTATAAGCAAATTAGATTCTATTCTAAACGATCCAAAGAATATAATTGATTCGGGAAGACCACTCAAAGTTACGGAATTGGCTGGGAGATTTTTTCAGCACCCAAGTAGTCCCCTTTATGGAGATATAGCTGACAAAGAGTCTAGAATTGCTGCTTATATGAAACATAATCAAGATGTCATTGACTTTGTGCCAAAGGAGAACCTTTTAGTCATGGAACTTGGCGAAGAATGGGAGAGGCTTTGTGAGTTTTTGGATAAATCTATTCCAGATGTCCCCTACCCTAATCTTAACAGCCCTAAAGAGCTTCAAGATAGCTTTACTGAAATAGTAGAAAAATATAAAAATAGTCTCAGCACTCTTGATATTGGCAAAACTATATAACTCCATTTATTAATGTTTCTATGATTAAATAAAAGAACTACTTTTCCTTTCTTTTAATTTCCTTTCTTTAAATCTTTTCATTATTTAATCATCTATGGAGCTAGTCTCCTTACTCTTTTTTTGAGGCATTTTGGGGATACGTACAAATATAATGCTCACAATTGCAATAGCAGATACTGTGAGTATTACGTATTGGGTCCTTAATATGCTCTTGAAATAAATCAAGTTTAAAGTAGCTTGAACCTCTTTGGCTCCAATTGAACTGATCTTTACATAATTTCTATACGATCCAGATTCAATGATTTTTTGATATAGAGACGGCTCCGTTTGCTGTAATGATTCTATACTTGATTTCACCTTGGCATTCATGAAGGAAAAAAAGATTGCAGTGCTAATAGTGTAACCCGCTTGAAGCAGGAATCTATTAAGTGACGTACTAGTCGCTACCATATGAGGCGCTGCCTCTTCTAATATCAGTTGAGTGGCTACTACTGTTGCCTGATTTGTAAAACCAAAACCGACTCCATATAGCACCAAAAGCCCAATCTGAATTCCAGTATTTGAGTTTTCGGTTTGCACAAAAATCAATAATAGTAATGAGAGCATTGAGAGCAGATTACCTCCCATCAAAGCTGGCTATTAAATCATTTGTATTATTAACAGATAGATATAGTATAAATGGCTTAAAAATAGAATAGTAACAGTGATAATAGTAGATACCTTGGGTGTTCTTAATTTTTTTGTGACTTTAGATTGAATCAAGGTAAACACGATAAAAGTAGCAGTTGGTGCAATAAGCTTTATAGAGCCTTTGGTTGGAGTGTCATTATAGACTGCTTGAAATAAGACGGTTGCTTGTGTGGTAAAAACAATATAATAAAAACCATTGATGAATTGCTGGATATAAGTTAGAGCTATATTTCGGTTGGTTATGATGGCTGACGGAAATAGCGGTGCCAAAGCGACAAACTTTTCATAAATAATAAATATCACGCCTGATAATACTGATGCGGATAACAGTCCAATAACAATAGGTGAAGTCCAATCATATTTTAACGATGTACTTCCGAGATTCATGGCTAATAAGAAACCAATTATTCCTGCAGAAACAATGGTGCAACCAACGGCATCTATACGAGAGAAAAGTGTTTTAAAATTTGCTCTTGATAGCCTCTGTTCTGGTTTGGTTGGCAGTTCAAGATACAAGTAAAGGATGACACATGATGTTACTGTCAGAATAACGTTTAGCTATGATGAAGGAATAAAGGGTTAAAATAATAATAATTTTGAAAATACAATAGAATTCATATATAAGTATTACACCGAATATATATCGCCATGATAGTTTATCTATATTGCTTTATTAGCGATTACCATTCATACATTTACAACTTTATTTACCGCAAAGTACGCCACCAATTACTTTTTTATAAATAAGTAAGTAAATAAATAAGTATTCATTGTAATATAAAAGACTTAATAGACTCATATATAATCACTTACAAGGTCCAATGGTACTAGAAATACCATAGGCTATAGCGTTATTTGACAGGTACGCTATTCTCTGCTCCATAGGGAATAAATCTAAAGGACGTATCTTTTTTATCAACAACAGTACAAATCATAGAGACATAAACATCTGATGTTTTTCACAGACCTATCAATACAGCTGTTGATAACTACTAAAAATTAATAAACTCAGACCATTTTCTAGCAATAAAAATGAGGTACATACAGTCATAAGTACACCACCGCAGATACCTTAGTGTAATGGGCGTATTTTATTTTAGTAAGTTTCATACGATCAAAATCTCAATATGTTCTTAAATGACTGACCTTGGAATACTCTAAAGGCAATGAGCATGTAGCTACTGATGGCTAAACCAGAACCTACACTTGAGACCGACATACCAGTTACTGCAAATAAATATACTCTTCGTCTATTTAAAAAAATGTTGAGAAGCACTGTTGCATATGTAAAATTTTAGGGGACCCCATCACTTTACCGCCCAAGACAATCAGATATTTTTATCGATAAAAGTTGCAAAACCGCTGAAGAATGATAAAGTATGTTTTAATAAGTGTGTTTCTTTCCACTAGTGTCTTGCTTACCAGAGCCTAATAGAAATGCAGTCAAGTACTATTTTATGAATGGTTAGGCGTAAGCTCTAGCAACAGGATTATCTGTGAAACTTACCCAACTCATATTTTCATAATCTTTCATATCTATACATTGTTTATTTATATTAGAAGTGTTTTTCCACTTTTACTCTAAAATATATAACCTTGAGCAATCACTCCTAAAGCAGGTGCTAGAGCTGGACCAGTAAATGTCGAGCACATTGTACTCATTGCAAGACTAATTTTGCACCGTACATGTTAGTTTTCTACCTTTTTTGTGTGTGTATGTATGTATTTGTAAATCCCATGGTAGTTTACCCAATAAGCAATATTCGACGCTTTACTTTATGATGTACAACAGGCGTTTTGGTGGATATATTAAGATTTTTATCTTTTTCTGATTGCTCTTCTTCCGGAGACGAGACTACTATTACTGAATTATCACTTTGAGTCATGTTATTGTTAACTTAGATGAGAAGCGCGAGCTGTTGTAAAAAAAATAAATAAAAGAGAAAAGATTAAAAAAAAAAAAGGAACCTTGGGATCTACATTTTGACAATAAATATTTTGCTTTTTAATCTCTTCGTCTCCTGCATTTTTGTTTTTACTTGCAAAATGCAGGATGTCCCTTCCCTTTTCCTACGCAAATCATAAATTTTTCAACAAAGGTATTTAGATGCTATGATACCTTTCTACTTTAGTCAACTCAACTATTGTATTTAGTAAACATTTTTCGCCTCAATTAGAGTAAATAAAAGTTGGAAAAAGAAATCATTTAACTCCATTTATTTTTAAACAACTGAACCAGCAGTATTATTTCATGCTTATATGTATATGGTTTTCAAATTTAACAGAAGGTAACGGTATATTCCTGAGAGTCACATGAAAATACACTAGTAGCATCATCATAAGCATAGCTGTAGACATCGGGACAAGCAGACTCGACTTGCTGTGTGTAGCTATTGGCCTTGCAAACATCAGGGTCATTGTAGGCACCAGTACAGCACAACTTATCGGTGTTGTACATTGTGCACGCACTTTTGCAACCAGATACGTTGCCATTATGATCATGGGCCTCCAAACCTGAGGGGCATGAAGGTAAAGTAGTACATGACGAGGTGGTGCATTGCTTTCCACTACCTGTTTTTCCATCAGGCTTGACTGTCATGGGTAAGTTGAAACCATCCACCAACGAGATATCGTAGTAGTTCTCCCCGTCTGGCATGAAATGGAATTCTGCAAGAGTAGCAGGTGAGCCCATACCTGATTCATGGCATCTCTCACCACCACAGCTGCTTCTACCCCAAATCCTACCTGACCAGCCAACAGGAAAAGTGTACACATGAGAGCTACCAGGAGCGACTGTGGTGATGGGGCCAAACCAATCCACATCCTTTGCATGGCCGATGATCAAACGGGCATCACACTGGTTTTTGACAGTGACAGTAGGTTCGGTTGAGTACCGGGATAATGTGATATTGCTAGACAGAGATGTGTCAAAAGGTGCTGATAAGACACTGCCTAAAAATAAAAGGGTGGGAAGAGCGTATTTCATCATTATTGTGTGTATCGACAAACCAGGTCGTAAATATAAATATGAGTGTACAATTTGGATTTTATAAAGAAAAGGGGTAAAAAGGAGGGAAGTTATGTTACCCTTTTATACATTTTTTTTTCTTTTGTTTTCTTCCTTGTGTCGGTATATGAGGCTGGAATATAAAAATATAAAAACAGATGGAGACATAGATAATGTACTAGTATATTATAAAATGAGCACTTCACATTCTTATTATGACAATAGAATTCAAAATAATAATCTCTCTATCATTAATAAACAGTAATAATAGCTATAGAACAATTGTACAGTAATGAACGATAGCATGCAAACTCTTCTACCAAGTAAAGGACTGGTTCCCTGACTTTGCCCCCCTGAAAATATAAATTGAGAGAAGAATGCATGTTGAAATGGAACAGAATATTTTATTTATAAACTCGCTGTCAGGATTGGGTGACAGGACTTGGGGATGAGGATGAGAGAGGAGATAAGGAACAGAGTTGAACTATTAGTTTAATAAAACTCACCAAGACAAGATACAATAAGTACTTTTAAAAAGAGGATTAAAATAAAGTTTAGCATTATCTTGTTTCCCGTTTTGATATAATAATAATAAAAGCCGGAAAGGGGGAGACGTGCTAACTATCCTAAAGCGACTTGATTATATATTAATAAATCAAATGGTGTAGATAGATATTTCATTTTGCATCTTGATCCATCCACATCACAGTATCTATATATATTAAAAATGAGCAAGTAGGGATACCAATGTGCTGTGCGTCGGTGACACAACCTTATGAACATACCAAAGCAATCTCATACCTGATCTGGACTCCTCTTTTCTTTTCAAGGACTTACGGATAATTTTTTTGGGGAGGGTGACCGATCATTAGCGTCAAGTCAGTACCGCCAAGATGAAACCGTTAAAGAGTTGTACGACCTCGCATGGGAGAACAAGAAGGTAATCACATCAAAGCGTCAAACAAGCCGAAGTAAAATCGATAGTCTCATGGAGGAGCTTCGTCTTTTCTGTGGTAAAATCAAGTATAAAATAATCATAAAACAGCCTGTTCAAGATACAGTTCACTATATCGACTGATTCGAACAAGAGCTGAAAAAGCGAAAGACAAGTGATTCCGATTCAGACGCAGACGAAGTAGTGGAAACAAGTACAGCCAAAAGAAGAAAGGTTTTATACACCGAAGAAGAGAAGAAGTTCCTTGTCAATTATATGAACGAAAACCCCGAAAGTACTTATGAAAATTGCCAAAGCGCTGGTGCTGAAAAGGACTATTTTGCCGGAAGATAAGCAAAGTACTTGAACCACTTACCTCAGCGTTTGAAGAACAAGAAGTAGTCTGATAATAAACAAGTTATATATGTATATAGTGCAATCTGTCATTTAGTTCTTCTCTTTTTGTGAATCACTGCAAGTCTTTTTAAACGCTGTGATACAATTTAATTTATACTTGTTGAACGAATAAAAGCACATATAAAATGAAACACTATTCTCGACATGTTTATGGCGGCCACAGCTAGGAATTCTCGCTCTAGACCAATAAGACTGAGAAGATAACCACTATTTTCTATTTTTACCACAGATGAAAACAAGTTGGACCTTTACAATAGTTGACATGATTTTTACCTGTGTGCATAATGGATGGATAATAATTTGAGCCAAGCAGTGAGTGACTGCTCATCTCCAAGGAAAACGATACCAACGTTTTCTTGAGCAAAGTGTACATAAAAGCATTTTTTTTTAAAAATATATATATTAAACCACCAATGGCAACATCAGAACTGCAGCAGCAACCTACGCCACCTATTAGAAGCAATCTGTTTCTAGTAAAGGACATGCGTCCAATGTTAAAGAATGCGGAATGTGAGGTTATTGTATTACAGCAAGGTCTTGTATTGTATTGAGTGTAATAGACACACGACTTGGATAATAAGAACTAACCTCTGTTTTATGGATCTAATAGAGGGTGAGCCCACGAGCACAAGAGACGGGGATGTGATTTACCACTTTCTTGTTGCAGATAAAACAGCTTCCATAATACTCAACGTCTGGGGAATCCCGGGTCAATATATTAAGGGTGGCGACATTCTGCACATAATAGGAGTGTAAGTACATATATATATGCAATGAAACAGTTGCATATATTCTCTTTCTAACACACACAAGCATAGAAGCTGTAAAATACGAAAAGGACAGCTTTGTCTATCAGCCTTCCACAGTTCAAAAGTAAGGCGTATTGGACAGGACACGTTCCCTTTTGTGGAGAAACCTAACCTGTCCGAAGTCGATTACAACCAACCGACCAGCAATCCCAATTGGGGAAATAACAACAATAATACGAATGGAAATAATTCACGGGCACCTCAACAGGATCAGGATCAACAGTCGGCCCAGCAACAGCAAAAGAACCAAACACGCCCACACAATCGCGGATACCCGTACAGAGGAGGCAGACCTCCGAGGGATGGCAGAGGCCAAAATAAGGGCAGATACCATCGAGATTTGGACAATGTAATGTAATGCGCCTTGGGATTTTGTGTTGAGTTAGCTCAAGGTGTGTTGATAAAAAGGGACATGAAATAGAGAGAAAGGCTTATTAACTGCCTTGCTTGCCAAATCAGTTTTTGTTTGTAATAGTTTGTGATTATCGATTCTCTATCGAGGAATAGTGTTTAATAATGTATATTTTGAGTCCTTATAAACAACATAAAATAGCATCATAATTGAGCAAATGAACTGGTTATTTTGGTGATGAAAAGAGAGATGGCTGGGTTGATCACTCTATTACATTAACTCCAGAAAACACCAACATTTGAGATCGATAACGTATTTCCAAATGAGAGGACATAATTGGATGGATATACACAAGCACCCTTTTCTTTGGAGAAGGCCTTAGTCCATGTCATTAGAGAATGTGTTTCCCGTGAAAAGCATCGTGTAAATGCATTCAGTGTGACCGTTTATAAATATTAGTGCTCTCTCTTCAAGTTATTGTGCTACTTTTTGTTTTTTTTTTTCTTCTTTTCTGTTTAAAACAACTATTTTATAAATAAAAAAAATGGCTACTGAAGCAACAACTCGTGTACTAGAAGCGCTCTCTACTTTATACTCTGCTACTGATCGCCAATCAAGCAAGCAAGCTGATCGCTGGCTGGAAAGCTTCCAGAAAAAGGTATTATTAATAATATAACAATAGTAAAGCCTGTTACCAACAATACAAACTAGCCTGAATCATGGCAAGTTGCAGATTATCTGTTACAAGCCGAGGAGACGAATACAGAAGCACGCTTATTTGCCGCACAAACCTTCAAACAAAAGGTAAGCAGCAGTATACTAATAGAGAGAAGGGCCATTATTAAATAACAATGTAATAATGCAGATCACATACGACTTGCGCGATTTGGATGCAAGTGCTCGTTTACAATTACGCGATTCCCTTGTTGGATTATTGGTGAGATACGCAAAAGGCCCCAAGGCAGTAATGGTGCAATTGTGTTTGGCAATGGCCGATTTGGCCATTCAGCTGCTTGAATGGAAAACAGCAGTAGCTGATTTGGTAGAAAAGCTGGGCAAGACTCCCGAGAGTGTTCCCTGTTTACTTGAGTTTTTAAAGGTTTTACCCGAGGAAATGAATAACAATACCCGTTTACCACTCTCAGTAAGTTGCTATATGACAAGGAGTAAACGAATGACAATAACAATGAAAATAGGACAGTGAATATAAGGAACGCGGTCAGGACCTGATTGATAACAACTCGGAGCAAGTGCTGAATATTTTGACGCTGTATATGCAGCAAAGTGGTAAGATTTTTGTATAAACGGGAAAGGAAAAGAGAGAAAGATATATATATATATATATATATATAAGCTTATTGAGACAATCATACTTGTTTAATAAAGGCGGTAATGAAGAAATACAAGAGAGTATATTCAACTGTTTGACCAGTTGGATCCGTAGCGGTGAAGTGGATATCCGGATACTGAGCCAAAGTCCATTGATGCAAGTGGCCTTTGATATGTTGAACTCTGATACACTATTTGATGCTGCAGTAGAAGTGGTTTCCGAAATCATTTACGAAACACGTGATGTTGTGGAAAGCCAGGCATTGATTGAAAGAATATATCCGCTCTTCACAGCCATGCTCCCCAAGTTGAGAGAGGCAATTGCTGATGAAGATTCGGATCAGGTGAGAGGATACTGCCGCCTTTTTATCGAGGCAGGCGAAGCGTATGTGTCATTGATTGCGACGCACCCCGAGGCATTCGGCACCCTCTTGGATGGTATTGGAGAATGCAGTGCATACAAGGATCTCGATATTGTCCCAATGACATTTAAATTTTGGTACGAATTAAGAAACGTATTAGAGACTGATAAGTACAAGCAGGCCATTCCAGCATTGTCGCGTTATTTTGATGCATTGGTCGATGTTATGATTGTTCACCTTCATTATCCACCGGACGGATCCGATATGTCTGCAGCAGAACGTGATGAATTCAGGGATTTTAGACATGAAATGGGTGATACAATTAAGGATTGCTGTCGCATTTTGACAGCCAAACGCTGTCTCGCCAAGCCTCTTGCTTTACTAACACAGCTCTTGAGTCAGCCCAGCACCACTTGGCAGCAGATCGAGGCACCCATCTTCTCGCTACGTGCCATGGGCTCCGAGGTACCCAAGGACGAAAGCGAGGTCATGCCCCACATCATGGAGTTTCTTTCCAAGTTGCCTGCTCACCCCAAGATCCGTTATGCCGCCACACTTGTCATTTCACGCTACTCATTCTGGACTGCCGAACATCCAGAGTATATCACTTACCAGCTCAACTTTATCTCTGCTGGTTTTGAAAATAGCGACGTGGCTGCTGCCGGTGCCCTTGCATTGAAGAATTTATGCAAGGATTGTAGCAAGGTATAATAATATAGTAATCAAATATCCCAAGGTATTAAAGCAATGTGGATGTACTAACCGATATATAATCTATAGCATCTTGTTAGCTATACCGAACAATTGCATGCTTTTTATTTGAATGTTGTCAAAACATTGCCATTTAGAGACATTCTAGAGGTAACTGAGGCAGTTTCACACGTTATCAATGTGCTTGATGTTTCAGAAATCGGAAATGCCTTAAAATTGTTCTGCATCCCTGTTGCTGAAGAATTGAATGCTCTTGTTCAGAAGCCTAAAAATGTCATCACAAAAGACGATCAGACCAAGGCAGGAGGTAAAAGGATCTCAACAAAAGCTAATATCGTGTGTGAATGGACAATTAAACTGTTGTTTTTTTTTATTAGATCTTCTTGAACAAATTTGTGTTTTCTTCCAGATTGTCCGTCCTCAGATTACTACTCAAACTCCTGAAGCCACGCCTCACCCATGTGTTGAAGTTATTAACGACATTTCGCCAGCTCTTGAAGCTGCAGCAAAGAACTATGGAGGCGTTCCTACTATCGCCGAACCACTCTGTAAATGCTTCAGTACTTTTATGGAGTCTTACCAACTTTTCCTTTACTATCTCCTTCAAAAGCTGGTAGAGACCACTGTACTGACATTTGAGGCAAGCTTCCTCCCTGATTACATTTGGGTAGCAAGTAAATTCATCCGCCTTTATGGTAACAACGAAAATGTAAACCAGCCCTGTCTTAAAACACTTGAACGAATTAGTTTCTGTGTATTTTCCAAGTTTGATGAGAACGATCCCAAACTCTTCCCCGATGGTGAGTCTATTGTCATATTCATGGTTAAATAACGCTATTTTAAAATCCATTCCCCTTCTTTTTCTTTTTAGTTGTCGAGGACTACTTCCGCCTTTTAACCATCGCGATGGATACAAATCCCAACTTGATTTTTAACAATACAGATATCTGCACCGCTTTCCAGTGTGCATTCCACTGCTTTACAATCTCCGAAGAGAGACCACTTGCTTCTGTGCTTACATTTTATCGACGTTTCTTGAGCTTCAAAGACAAGATCGCTACCCCAATTATTCCAGCAATGTTTGATCGTTATGGCGCTCAATTGACAACCAACTTATTTAACGGTCTTATCGACCACTTCCATCAGGATTCCATTCCAGATGTTGCCGCACTTTTGAAGTCCATGGCTGAGAGCTATCCCGAGGATTCTGCAAAATGGATGATGGCAGCCGTCAATCAGGTCCCTATCCAGAATATGTCGGTCGAGCTAAAAATGGAATTTATGAACAATTGGACTGCGTAAGTATCATTTGAAAAAAAAAAGAGACATGTTTTATTGCGTATACTAACTTGATGTAATTACAGTGCAATTGCAGAGCACCATTGGGTTAAGGTTCGTCGTGTACTATCAGACTTTGTTGCTTCTTACCGTAGACGAAACACAAATAAAGATCGACGTTAATTTTTTTTTCGTATGTTTAATTATTTTTGGACATCTCAGATAATTATGGTAATTTTAAATAAATAAACTAATACAAATACTCTGGAACCGCGTCTCTATGTTTGACTTTTGCTATTAAAGATATCTCATAGTCAATCAAGTTGTTTCTCCTTTTTTTTCTCTTATTTAAACAATTTGCATGTTGAATAGTACACCACTTGTCATAGTTCATATTCATATGCCGCAACCCCAAGTCAACGACGATTTTCATTCACGCCAGCTATAACCCATATGAAACATATCAACTCTGTTGTACCTTCTCCTGAGCATGAGTACAAAATGGATGATACATATAAATAGTTGATTTTCAATGACTGTAAGGAGAAGATGAACAAGTGATCAAAATGCTAGTTCTTTTTATTTACTCTCATCGGATTTGTTGTATTGTAAAAAAAAAAAAAAAAAAAAAAAAA
>VCJI01002367.1:5822-18166 GCA_024139395.1 Backusella morwellensis
CAAGAATCAAATACTTTGAACAATGACAATTGATCAAGAAACTCCAAGTGACGATGACGAACTCGTCTGCGTTAACTTTAACCAAGATTACAGTTGTATATCAGTTGGAACCAAAACAGGCTATAGAATATACAGCTGTGATCCTTTTGCAAAATATTATTCAAAATGTAAGATATAGAGATAAAAGGTAAATTCGTATACACTAATATATCATGATACAAAGCGGATGGTGATACGGGCATTTGTGAGATGCTATTCTGTACCTCAATGGTGGCATTGGTAGGCGCTGGTATTGAATCCTCTCCGAGACACCTTCGTATCAACAATACAAAACGAGAATCAACCATTTGTGAATTGAATTTTCATACAAAGATCCTTTCAGTAAAGATGAATCGAAGACGCTTGATTGTTGTATTGGAAGAGCAGATATTCATTTATGATATAAGCAATATGAAGTTACTTCACACCATCGAAACTATTCCCAATCCAACAGGTAAATGATGAGCGGTATAGGTTTTGTTTAAAGGAAAATAAATAGAGAGAGATGTAGTTTTTTACGGAAGAGTAGGTGGACGTACATTGGGTTTTCAGATCTAACCTCTTTAAACAGCTATTTGTGCTCTTTCTCCATCCAGTGAAAACTGCTATGTAGCATGCCAGCCATTAAGAACTTCAGAGTATTACTCGAACAATTCACAGTCCTCAATTAATGGAGTTGGAGACATAGAAATCTATGACGCAAGTGCTCTAAAACTAGCAAACATTGTACAGGCTCATAAGAGCCCTATCAGCTGCATTTCAATGAATTCTGAAGGAACGCTTTTGGCCACAGCTAGTGAAAAGGTATATAAAATAGATGCATACGAGAATGTCCTGTACTGATAGGAATATAGGGTACTGTGATTCGCGTGTTTTCCATCCCAAGTACAGAGAAGCTATACCAATTTAGACGTGGATCCTATTCTGCAAAGATTTATTCCATGTCATTTAACTTAGTCAGTACTTTACTTTGTGTATCTAGTGATACAGAGACGGTGCACATATTCAAACTGGCTGCTGGAAATGGAGAAGTGGGCTATGATAAAGATGAGGGTTCAGATGGTGGAAATAATGACATGACTATGTATGTTTTCTTGAAATGGAATAACTATATATATATAATGATGGTTGATTCTAAATGATTTAGGCAAAGACGACCATCTCGTCCTAATATTGGAAAGTATCTACCAGGGAGACTCACTGATATGTGGGAGCCATCCCGTCATTTTGCTTCCTTAAAGCTCCCTAGTGCAGGTGTACGGAGCTTGGTTGCATTGAGCAGGTAAACAAAGAAATGGATTGAGAAAAATAAAAGCTTATCTTATACCTCATTTTATATATATATAAAAGTACAACACCTCAAGTCATGGTTGTTAGCTCTGAAGGTTATTTTTATCAGTATAATATTGATCTAGAAAACGGTGGTGAATGCGTCTTACTTAAACAAAACAGGTAAATTGAGTTTGTACGTGCCTTTTTATTATTCTTGCTAAACAGTAACTTGAATAACATTAGTTTACTGAGAGAGTAATGGTGATTGCTCTTCATCGAAAAACAATATTTAATAAATAAATAAATAAAGAAAATCATTAGACCAAGTCTTTACTATTCTATAACTATTAAAGTAAAAGAGAATACTTTTTCAAGAAAAGGATCATCTTTTTCTATTGTTTAATTGATAGGTATACCATTATACATCCAGAAAAAGCAGAATTTCCGAATGTATTATGATATATCTTTACATATATATTCCATTTATGAAAATATGCTAGTGTCATCGAATGCCTCGTTTACAAAATAAGATATTAGCCCATTTCGTGGAACAATGCATTTACTACTTGAGGAAAAGTCATATCACAGCCCAGGGGACTTTGGTAATGTGTAACTGTGTGTTCTAAGCCAAATCAGCACGATTTCAGCATTGATTTATAAAACAGTGCCCCAAATATATCATTAGCATCATGGTCGGGAAAGAAACAGGGAAGCGTTTTCCTATCCCTTTAACACCGAAGTACAATCATCATACAGATTCTGTTGATGAAAAAAAGGGAGGCTCAAGAGTACAAAGACCGATCATTCTTATTTAACGCATACTAATTATATTATTTACAGCAAACAAACAAACACTGTACTTTTTCATGGATCTGACAGATATTAAAAATACATTCACATCGTATATATAATATTTATCTATATATAATACATCTCTCTCTCTCTCTTCACATCTCGCAGAATACGGAAGGTCATGTGATGATTGGGTACAAAGCACGTGAATGAGCGGGTCAACAAGATTGTCCATTGTGAAATCGGCAAATAAGACAACTTGCCATGGTGACCAACGGAAGAATACTTGTCTTGATCAATAGTTTAGATTAAAGCACCGAATGTGACCTCATATTATGATCCCAGTAGTAAAGAGAACGAGCGATGGAGCAAAAAGGGGATTTGCTGTGCATCCTCCCATCATTCAATTGATATTGGTTTAAGGGTCATTGTTATTATTATTGCTGCTGCTGTTGTTATTATTTTTATATTTATATATTTTGTTAATATTTTTTTTATTTTAAAGTTTTTTCTTTTTTTATTTTTTTTTTTACTATTATTATTTTTTTTTTTCTTCTTCTTCTTCTTCTTTTTCTTATTATTATTCTTTTTAAACTATCACATCATATATACAAGAGTAGATAGTATTGAATAGAGTTATTGCAGTAAACTAGACCAACAAAAGAGAGAGAGAATACAACATGCGTGAACCCAACTTCAGCTCACCTGCACAGAACAGAGCAGCGGTTGTGATATCGTCTACGTTATATGATAGACGGGCACTTGATTGCACGGCAACACTACCGCTAGTGAATTCGCTCACTCACTTAGCCTACATGACTTCCACATCTCCTCGCATCCGTGAAATACTAGCAACAGATGGAGGCTTAGAACGACTAGTGAAGATATTGGCAAGCTGCCAGCACACAGATAAGCACTCGCTTTGGAAGTGGTCATTGGCTTTCCAATGTGTAGTAAATGTAGGAGTGCGTGGTACAGAAGCCATTCGTTCCCGTGTGGTAGAAGCAGGAGCTGTTCATGTTGTTTTGGCTATTCTCGAGAATTTTCTTTTAGCTCTAGAGTCTAAAGCAGAGAAGGATACACAACGCACCGAAAGGAAGCAACAACACACTGCACTTTCTTTACCTACAGTTGCAGCCTCTAATCTGTTTTCCCCTTCATCTTCAACAAGCACACCTCCTTTACACAAGTTGAACTCAACATTTAACCCTTTTGTTATTCCCCAGCGACATACTTTTATGAAACGTACAATTCCACAAAAGGCAACTCCTTCAACAAGCTCTTTATACAATATTCCCTTGTTGAAAAACCTCTCCTCTGATACCATTGTGAATCGTGAGGAAGATATCTTGCTCTCGCTACAGCTATTAGCTTACCTCTCTAAATACCCTCCTATTCGACAAGCTTTTCATCTTAATCATCGCCGCAATGTGTTTTCTGTGGTCGAGAAGTTTACCCACCGTATCCACCCTGCTGCCATCATTTACTGGGCAGGTGTCATCATGAGAAATGCCTGTAGAAAGAATGAAGCTCGAGGTAATGTGCGTCAATGTGCCAACATGCAATGTGGTAAGTGGGAACGTTTCCCACGCGAGTTTGCTAAATGTCGTCGCTGGTAAGTGCTTTCTCCCTATTTTTATTCTCTTGGTTGCAGCAGAAGGAAAAGGAAGAATAAGATAGAAAAAAGAGGTATTTATCATCTTGTTTTATAGCCGAAAAGCAAAATATTGCTCAAAACCATGTCAATCAAAAGCCTGGGCAGATGGCCATCGATGGTGGTGTGTGGAACGACCCCACACCTCCCATCCACCCAACCCTGATGCCACTTCATCTACCGTCGCGGCCGCTGCAGCAGCAGTGGTAGCCGCCGCCCCTCCTCCCCCACCAACAGAACAGGTGGTCCATTTGGAGGATGCCAACACTTCGGATGTGTTGCCAATACCGATTGAAGATATGATGGATACCACGGAAACAAATACAAATCGGGAAGTGCATAGAAGATCCTCGTTACCAATAACAACAACAACAACAGACACACTGTCACCACAAAACTCTCTTGTAGATCGCACCCGTCAACAGGATATGGTATTTTATCACCATCAACGAAGGAACTCTCGCTCCGTCCGTAGTTTGGCATCGGGTTCGTCTACAGAGGTCGAGGCTGAGGCTGATAATTCAAATGAACAAAATACCAGAGATTTAATGGAAATTGATTAAAACTCATTTTATATATATGAAGCTTTTCTTTCTTGAAGATCCCCTCTTCTTCTTATTCCTTTCACTTTTTCTTCTTCTTCGTTTCTCAATATACACATACATACATACATGTTTAAAGAGTATTCTTTCATATCTGCACATATTTTTGGAGTGTACGTATGTTTATTTTTGTTTTATCATCTTTATTAAATCATTATTTCAAGTTAATTACAAAAAGCTACGTCTAACAATGCTTGTTTTTAATTTGGCGTTGGTGATAATGGGATAATATTCAGCTATGGGGCAGCGTTTCTTAATGCATCTGCCAATTTGGGTGGCTACTTCAGCGCCACTGAACCAAGCGCCTTGTAAGAAACCAAAATAGTAGCTTGACATGGCCTCACCGGCAAAAAAGACTCTGTTTTTGACAGGTGCCTTCATGTTGGCGTGATGCTCATCTAACTCTCCGATAGGCCAGTTGGAGTAACTGCCTCTAAAGAGTGGGTTTGAGTGCCAGCGAGGGTAAAGAATCTCGGTAGCTTCTGGAATATCATCACCGTACATGCGACGCAAGACCACCATCAATTCTTTCTTGACTTCTTCATCCGACATTGACTCCACCATGTAAGCCCATTCCTGAGTCACTGTTGCGAAGAAGATGTGGTCACTTGAGTTGGCGGGTAAGAAACCAGGGGCATTTAAGTTTTGCCAGACAGCATAGTAACCACGACGATTGGGATCAACCCAGACTGTAAATTGGTTATCGTCCCAAAACTGTTCAGGAAAATTTAAAAAGATTTTGGTATAAGTAGCCATATGAAATCCGAAAATGCCTTCCATTTTCCATTCGGGAAGAGCAGGTTCCCATTCAATATCGTGGTTCTGGAGTACACCAACGGAGAAGGTGCTAATGACATAGTCGGCTTTGATAATGTCTCCCTTGTCGGTATGTACAGTAACACCTTTGGAATTGTAGCTAACCTTGGTAACGGTGGTACCCAATTTCAATCGTTTATCGTTTGGCTTGAAAACCTTCTTTGCTTCTTCAAGGAAGATATGCTTAAATCCTCTAGAAAAAAAAAGAAATGAAATGTTTAGTAATGAATAAAAGGGATAGTAAAGACTTTATGTATATGTACCTGCTATCAAGAACCATGTTATCACCATCACTGTTAGGGCCAAAGGAAGTGTATGTCCAGTTATCATTGACGGCAGTGAAAATGCTTGAAGATACCTCAGCATCTTCTCCCATTTCCCAATCGTATACATAGTATTCAACTGCATAGTCAAGTGGTGTTTTAGGATGCCATCCTACAATATCCAAGGAGGCTCTTCCGGATAAGTCAACTTGGTCATTCTTTAATCGCTTGACTAATTTTATTAAAATTGAATTGTTAAAGAGGGGACATATGTATAATAGATTCTAACTCAACTTACATGCCAAGTCTGACATTTTTTCATAATCCTCATTAAATTTGTTGTACACGTTAGTATGATCGATTTTTCCAGAATCGTTATAAAAGACAACGTCGTCACCATTTGTAGAAGCAGTATTGAGTTTATACTTGTGAGCAAGTTGGTTAATGGGATTATCACCCAAGCCTTGTACCCAATTACATCCCAACTCTACATTTCCATGACCGAATGCATGGTCTTGTGCTCTACCTGTGGACAATAGAGAGTATAAATAAAGCCATGTTAGTTTGTGTCTTTATATAAAAAAAAGCATAAAGAGCGTTGTATTACCGCCAAGAATATCTCTTGCTTCAATCATCATAAAGTCAGTGATGCCTTGTGAAGTCAAGTTGAGAGCAGCACTAATACCACTGACGCCACCTCCAAGGATGGCGACCTTTGTTCTGTAAGTTTCACCAGACACCAGGCAAAGGCAAGATGCCAAAATTGTGCTAAATAGTGGTGATGTACGCATAAGCGAAAGATAAAGGGACAACTGGCTAGAAAAATGTTAGGAAAAAATGCTAAATATATAGTGTATAAAAAAATATTTGTGTGACTTTTTGAGGAGGAACGATGGTACCTTACATGCAGGTAGAGCTGCAACAAAAACAGGCTTTATTTCATTTTCCTTTTTATCCTTTTTTCCATTGCCTTTTTCTCGTTAATTCCTCTTTAAAAAAATATATAGCGTATACATTAGAATCAACGTTTATAAAGCTGTATTTTGTCTGGTATGCTTGATTTGAAAAATGTCATGATTTTTATGCATTCTTGCTAAATTATTCACCTGGTAAAAAGCTATGCCTAAACAAAGCCAATTCATTCATTCGTAAAAGCGAAATGTACTATTTTAAGACAGGGTATCTGAACTTTATTACTCATATTCGTTGTACAATTAAAGCAATTCATTAAAATAAAATAGTTTCCATCAAGTCTTTATTAAACGTAAAAAAAAAAAAAACCAGGAACTGGCACTATATTGGTGTGATCTTCCTTCTCTTCTTTTGTGTTACAAATAAGTATGTTTCACCTGGCAATCAAAATCAATCGCACTCGCTATTAACATTTGAAGATCAAAACTATAAAATAGATAAGGAGATTTCAAGAATTTGCAGAAATGTAAATATTATTCACTTTTTTTAATGATGAAGTTATTATGATTTTAACATTTTTGTATATATTTTCAGATGTATACTTTGCTTTTCCAGATCTTTCTCCTTCCATCTGACCAAAAAGCACAAAATAAGCTTGCAGTGGATGAAGTATGTGAAAAATGATTTTAAGAGGAGATGACACACTGGGGTTACACACATATTTAACACCCTGTTGGCATATTTACATACGAGCAATGATCAACATTTCCCACAATCGTAAAAGTAAAAAAACTGTCTTCATCCATTCAATTGACTTTTTTATTCTTGCCTATTATAGATTCCCTTAAGAGAATGACATCAAAACAGTACAACAAAGTAAGTGTTGTATAACTTGTAATTTGTGTAATCGATCATTTATTAGAAAAGGGTTCAAACTTCATGCATCTTTTTCTTTTTTTTCCTTTCCCTTTTCAGATTGTGATGCAGAAAACATAAGTGCTATAATTAACTAAAACGAAGACGATGAGAAAAAAAAAAGTTCAAAACCATAAGCCAAGTCTTTGCATTTGCATTTACCATAAGCATCAAATGTACACCCCCCCCCGTTTCTTTTGCGTTATATTTGATGTTGTAAGATGGCTGTATAGTGAGGGGGTAAAGGGTTATGTTTGTTTATTATGTCTCCTTCTTCTGCGCTCAAGAAACACATATATAGGATTTAAAGCCCGTTAACCATTGGATATGTATGTAAACTTTATATAAAAATAAATTGTATTTGATTTGATGAATCAATGTTTACGTTCTCTATCTAATTTCATTGTAACATTGTGGTGCCAATTACTATCAATGCGGTAAGATACCTATTATAGAAACTCATCCGTAACTTGCATGGATGGTATATTTGAGTACTTTTTTTTAAGTAAAATGTAGTTGTAGTGCTTAAAACACGTTCGACGCGATCCAACTGTATAATGGATCAAATGCCCAAGAGAAATACTTTGGTATAAAGGTACCAAAATATATAACTTCTTGCTTATATAAAGGAATCAGCGTAAAGAGAGGAGGCCTGTTTTTTTCTTGTAGAAAATGACAAGATCCGAAAATCAAAACGACTATATTTTTTTTATCATAAAATTTAAATACATTCGTTTATTACATAGGATTTTTTTTTTTGATTTTGTTCAAGAGGCATATACAATTAATATAGATTTAAATAAGTATGTAAACTCACACAATTAAAATGAGAGGAAGTGTTTTTAAAAAGAAAAAGGAAGAGTCCTTTTTTCTTTCATTAAGCAAACTGGTAAATATTTCTGTGCATGTTTTGGATAACGTTTTCTTCATTTATAAGCGATTCCTGATCTACCGAAAAGCGATTGAAATCTTGGTGGTAGTTGTCAAAATCAAAATCAAGATCGTCGATGAACCCAAAATCAGCCATGAAACCTGGATCGTCAATCACTAAAGTGTTGTTTCTTGGGGGATAAATGGATGACTTTGGAGGCGAAATTTCAGCATAAATAGGATATCCATATTTCGGTTGATTAAAGCTAGTCCTGGATACATGTTCGTTGAGATAGGGATCATGGCTTGTGGAAGAGACTGAGTCACTGTAAATATTATTGGTATAACATGCATATTTACTGAGCTCCACAGTTGACGCCCTATTTTGAAAGTGCTTTGTTCTATCGCTGCGCACACTGCTACTCTGACTTTCTGCCGTACTAGAAGAGTTACCCTCATGCGTATGATTTGAATCCAGCATACTATTACCGAATGTATTCTTCTGAAAGCTATTAGAATTTGGTCTTGAAGCATTCTGGCGTTGTGTTATTGCAAGTTCCTGGGCTGATATTTGGGCTTGAAGCTGAACTTCCATGTTACGATTAAATAGCTCTTCCTTTTCACGTCGGTTTTTTTCGACAGAATTTAAGAGATATTGAACCACACCATCAAAATGTTGTAAGGATAGCTGACTTGTTTTTCTTTCTTGAGTAATCATCTCAAGTTCATGTTCCTTCTCCTTCTTTTTTTCTGAATTTGTTGTGTGAATAAGGAAAAAGTTGGCTTCACTTTCGGACACCAGAAGATCTTCGATTTGGATGGCCAAGTATCTTAACTGGTTTCGCATGTCAGTTCTTGGGGCTATAATTTCTACAACTTGGTGTGCGTATTCTTCAATCGAGTTTGCTATCTTTCGATAACCATCAATAGAAATCTATTCAAGTAGAGATAGTCAGCATGTGAATAAATGAATATTTGTGTGAGAAATTAAAACATACATTATTTTCATCAATCGAAATTGATTTCAATCCTTTGTTCGCTTTCAGCACTTGGGCAAATGCAAGGGCTCCTGGGTACTCAATACCCAATCCAGATATATCAAGCTTTTCAATCGTAGTGTTATTACGTAAGCCTCTGAGGGAAGCTGTGATAGTATCAGCAATGACCGGTCTAGGTTTCAACGAGAATACGACTCTTCCAGGTTTATATTGTTCAAAGTTCAATTTTAGCTCCTTGACTGCTGTATTTCTTTCAAAGAACGAGGTCATCATTTTGACTGTATTATCTGAAACTTTGTCTGAATATTGTAAACCAATATCTGATAAATCCAAAAACTTGATGCTGTTGTTGTCCCTTAAGGATTCAAAAAATTCGCACAGAGTTGAATCATCCCAGTCGAGCTTTGCAAAAGAGATATATGCAGGACCTTCGCCTTGACGGATTGCCGAAAATAGTTTTGGTAAATGCATACTTTCCTTCATGATTGGATTATTTTCAAGATTCAAAAACATCACTCGGTTTTGGGTTCGTGTAATAGAAGTCAAGATATCATATACATGAGCACCATTTAGATTACATTTACCCAAGTGTAACGCCTCAATAGTACCGAAAGACGAACTGAGAATCCAGCGACAGAGACGGGCTACAGCAGTATCATCCAAACGGCAATTACCAAGATCAATCTCCTTTAGATGGCTGCCTTCAAGATTAAAAGTAAACGAATTACTCAAGAGACGGAATCCTCTCATGCGTAGCACTTTAATACGTTTGAATGTTTCAATGAATGAACTAATCAAGTCTTTCTTGACAACCAGATTTTCCTTTTGAGTTGAGAGATCCAAACAAACCAACTGCTCCGCGTTCCTCACGACCAGTGTTTCAAGTATCATTTCAATCATATCTGTATCCAATCCGCAGTCATTCAAGTACAGCTCCTTCATTGATTTTGTATGCTTCTTGATACCATCCACCAGCTTGAGTATATCGGGTTTTGAGATAAAGTTGTTTCCAAGGCAGAGTCGGCTAATACTAGACTTTCCAGAAGCCATGATCGCACCAATAGCTGCAATAGCCGAGCTCTTACCTTCCTCCTTGTGCAGTCCAATCTTGCAGTTTGTAAGATTCAACTTTCGAAGTGTAGTCGTGTTTGCGAGGATAGCATAGATTTCGTTTGATAGTACATTATCGTCATCAAATGGATGCCATTTCACCGTGGACCAGCCATCGTCTTTTGACTTTTTCCATGATTCCAGTTCCATCAACGAAATGTTGGATAAGTTGATTTCTTCAAAAAATGTCTAAAGGAATGTTAGAAATATTTACATACCATTTATATAATTTTGTGTATACTTACACTAACTTGAATAGCTCGAAGAATAGCCAATATTTCATGTTTTGAATACGTTGGAGCGGAATCCTTGATTTCATTTGGACGCAGCAGCATGAAAGTTTTGGACTTGTTTGGGCCAGAGACAATGAAGTTAAATCTTCCTTTATTCAAATTAAGCGAAGCACAGTAAGCTCTCAAGTTGGAATGGAAGCACTGGGCTTCGAGATCGGCCTGGGCAATCATTTCGTCCTCTGGATCAACCTCCACTGAAAAAGGCAAGATACGTGTGTGCTGAAGTTCTTTTGGGACTCCCATTGAATAAACTGGGACGACGCTCTTTGGAATGATGGAGGCAATGGATCGGCGCAGATGCTGAATGATTTCCTCACAAAAACTCGACGAAAATACCAACTGAGCGACGGCCTTGTCGACTCTGCGAACTTCCAAAACTACCATATCATCCTTACTTTCATATCGGATTGATTGGATGGATAATAAACCGTAGCGTTCTCGTTCAATTATTTTTTTATATTCGGCGTCACTTCCGGCCACAGGTATAAGGTAAAAGCTGAATTTACCAATAGCAAAGATGACTGGTAAGAAGGTCTCTTTAAGCTGGTCACCGGCTGCTACCTTGAATCTCTTTTCCTTAAACACTACTTTGTACATGAGAATATTTTCGGCTTTTGATAGTGTATCATTATGTTTTGAAATACGATCGACAACATTATATCTCTCGGATGCAGTCACTGTTTCCATTCTCAAGAGATGGACACTGATAGCCTTTCGGAGCGCCTGGAGCCATTGTCTCACTTCCTTGCTTGAGTCTACTGACAAGAGATGATAAAGCGACTGCTTGGATTGAGGATGAAGATATTCAATTCTGACTGTATTGGGGACAGAGACAATGGTGTGGACTGCGTATATATCGTTCAGGGCTAAAAAGATGCGTTCCTTTTTTAATTTGGATGAACTGATTAGTTGATCTTGCTGTTGCATGTTGAACATATCCAATTCCGCTCTGGCTTTCTGGGCGCTTTTATAAACCAGTAAGTGATTGTTGCTCAGTACATAATGTGACTTTTTGGCCATAAAAGGGATGCTAGAGTCCTGTTTGGTGGATGCATCACCTGCATAGATGACCTTCAAGGTGGATTCTGTTGATTTTAATAGGCTGTACGTCTTTTGCTTGGTCTCCTCATTTGGAGGGAAAACCGGTCGTAAATCCTCAGTTATTTCAGATATAGATGTGGTAGGGATTACGGGAAATGGTCTGATTTCAGGCGAGCCGTAACCACTACTTCCTGACAAACTGAAATAACTGTTGGATCTGCTTTTATTATTGATACTGTTTGTACTATTATTGCCATTGGTGATGCTTTCATTTGATGCAGATTTGCTTCCAGTTGTATACCCATTTTGAGATTGAAGGTTTGCTGTTGAGTGAGAGGGAAGTGGAGGTGGAAGAGATAATTGTTGCAAGCCTTCACCTCCAAATTGAATCGTGGGAGACATCACCAAGTTGTTGGTATATCCAGGGCTACCCGGATTCCCCTGAAATGTCGCTATCGAGGGAACGCTACCTCCACGAGATCTCATGCTGTTTGAAGGCGAAATTGTTGGAGGATAAAACGACATGTGTGCACTACAACGACTATGTTCTGTACATGAAGGACAATATCGTTCGGAGAATGATGTTCTTTCCATTATCTGCAGCTATCGTTATTTTGATTGTTATCGTTATTATTAATTAATTATTTGTCGTTTTTTATTATTAATTAATAACTATTACAATTTACTACGGTTATTGATCTTTAAAATTAGAACTTGTGTATATGAACAAGTGAAAAAAAAAAAAAAAAAAAAAAAAAAAAAAAATA
>VCJI01002367.1:32383-47224 GCA_024139395.1 Backusella morwellensis
CTTTTATGTAATGGGTATCAGAAAAGCAAAAATAAAAAAAGACACGTTCCAAAATGAAATTACAGGTTTTTAAAATCGTACATTTATTTATTCATTTATTCATTTTACAACTTTGCTTTATCACCAGCAAGTTGCTTAAAGACGGCATCCAACTTGGTAGCAAGCATCATCTGACCCTTAATCTTGAGCTTACCGCTCATGAAAGCCTTTTGACCTAAATATTTGTTTAGCGTATTTCAGTATAAACAATTTGATTACGATGAAAAGAAAATGCCTTACCATTAAGCTTGCCCTTGGCCAAATCCACGAAATCAGCATCGCTGATAGCAACAATAGCATCAGCCTTGCCAGGACCCTTTCCCTTGATAACGGAACCGCTGTTCTTGAGGTCAATGGTAAAAGTCTCCTTCTTGCCGTCTTTGTTTGTGATGGTGAATTCAAAGATACCCTTCACCTGCTTAATAAGCTTATCCTTGGCGTCCTTGGAGAGTCCATCGAAAGAAGTTTTCAAGGTAGCAAAGATTTCAGAGCTTTCGAAACCGGCAGTTTTGATATCAGACATGATTATAAGAGAGAAAGAAACGATGAGAAAAAAGAAAAAAAGAGAAATGCAATTTGTTTATTTATTTATAAAGGGGAGATGTGTGTGTGGGTGGGAGTGAAAGGACCAGTTTTTCCATTTTAGGATTTAGCATATGAAAATTACTCATACGCGTGAGGCAACCCAGATGGCGGTCTTGCAGCCTTGCATAATGACGGCTTTGAGGGCAGAGTGGAAAGGGGCCCGTTGCGCATCATGGGCAATGGCAATATCATGATGCTCCAATTCCTCATCTCTAAACTTTGCTACCGTCTATTTTAAGAAAATAAGAGATACAAATCTTGAAAAAAAAGAGCCCCTTAAAATGCATACCTCACTGAGTTCTTTAAGTTCTTGGTTGGGATTTTCGATTGCAACCAGCTCTCTTAACTGGTCATCATAATGATTACCAATCACCGTCTCCACTGCTTCCGTACAGGCCATGGCGGCCTCCTTTCCAATCATTGCCGTGCCATAACCCACCGCAAAGCCTGCCACTTCCCACAGAGGCCGTAACAGACTGGGTCGGACACGGTGCTCGCCTACCAACTCATTGAAACGCGTCAAGTGCTTATCTTCCTGATCCCACATTTCTTGGAGAATCGGCTTTAGCTTTTTGTCATTACCCAAAACTGCCATTTGGCCCTTGTAGATGTAGTAGGCGCCAACTTCGCCTGCTTGATCTACACGAATCAAGGGGTCTAGCATTTGACGCTCTTTGTCTGTTAAGGGCCGGTTGTTGATGGTGCTGTACGAGCGACGAAGTGCTTGGTTTGAAATTAGGCGGGTTGGAATACGGAGCATGATATGGTGTGTATGAGAAGTTATTTCAGGTACTACTTTTTCACTCTTCTATAATGGAGCTGTATGTATTAGACTGTGGCTGAGTTCAGTGACTGTTCAGACGAGTACCACAACCATTTCCTTTTAAGAGCAAGACAAATACAACTAATAAATTTGCATGAAAAAAAAATGCACGATATTTTAATAAAAGTATTGATAATAAAAAAACATAAGCCGGCTCTGTATTGGCATTGATCAATGAAATAACTTTTTTTTTAACATCATACCTGCTTTCTTATTTCTTTTTTATCACTTGTCTTGTCGATCCCATCAAAGCAGCATTACGTATTATTTCATAAAGGCTAATAATGCTAGTATATATTCTTTTTTATTTAGTAATATTAATCAACATAACTGATAAAGCATATATATATAAAAGACTGACAATGACACTTGTCTCGATAGTTGTTAACGATACTATCCACCACATTCTCTTTTTGCATCTGTCAGAAGGTCTTTATCGCATACTCTTGATTGATCCAGTTAAGATAGTTCGAATGTGCTTGTTCTTGTGTCATGAACACAGCCAAGACTTTGAAATCATCTGTGGGTTAGAAATATCCAAGGAAAGTTGAAGCGATATGGCCAGTTTCCGAATCGTTTGAGATTTCTAATCAAATTTCACATACAGCTCTGTCGATTTGGATCGGTCATTTTCTTCTCTTCTGTATAGTAACTGTAGAGAAAGTTCTATCACAACAATTCATCAGCAAGTAATAATCTAAAAATTCTAGAGAGTTTTTATTAATTACGTATATGTATTTGCATCTCCTATTACGACCATTTCAAAACAGACTCCATTTCGAAGTTTTTTTTTTTTTTTCCTTTGGGTAAGCTATGTTCGGCTCTTTTCATTTATATGGCTTTTAGGGTGAGCTCTCAGAATTACCCTGAGAAATATCTAAATACTCAAAAATAAAAAAAAATAAAAAATGAGTAGCCGTCGGTATACTGTCTTTTTCAAGAAAATGAGAACAAATTTCAAATTGTTGAGAAACATTTTCAAATTATTAAGAAAAGGTTGATGAGAAAAAAAAGAGGTTAAGAGAGGTGAAGAGATTGGTATTAACCCAAGGTATGATACTAAAATAATGGAATATAGTACGTCTGGCTCGCCAGACATAGTTGTGGTAGTAAACTCTGTCATATTGATGCGTTACTCGATTACTTTTTATCATGCTATCCCTCATTGGTGTGCAATATAACTTTATTGACCTTGCTACATGGCTACCTATCTCTTTATTTGCTCACTGTCTGAAATATACTCTTTATACATGATATATTTCTCTTTTCTCAATTATTCCCCTGGTTTTCTCATTTATTTGAAATATTTTCTCATTTATTTTCCCCTTTTTCTCATCAATTTGTAATTTTTTCTCATTTTCTTGAAATAAACAGTAGACTTATTTTCAGTTCTACTTTCATTTACCTGATTCCTGGAATGCACTGCATTATATAGCAAAATTAATTTTTCTTGGTCTAACCATTTTGTACAACATTTCAAGCTTACTTTAATACTTTGCTTTATAAAGCTGCTTCATTTACTGATCTTCTATTGTTTTTCTTTTTTAATAGCCAAAAAATGGGATTAAAAAGATATTCTTTTATTTTGCTCAAATTGGGTGTCGCCACTTATTTATTAAGCATGCTCTACTATTTCTTTGGTTACTCTCGACATGACAATATATTAAATCAAGTTTATAACCGATACTCAAAAGAACGACCGCTGTCATATACAATAGGCTCAAGGCATGATCCAAACCAAATGACAATAGAACTGCCTGAGTTTACAAATGAAACTGAACGTGTCAATGCAGCCTTTATTGTGCTTGTAAGAAACAGAGAGTTGTTTGGTATGGTGCAATCCATGAGACAAGTAGGTTAGTAGACGGCTAAATCAATCGCGGATATACAGATATATAATTTCTGCTTTTTCTAGAAAAGAGATTTAATCGCAAGTTTGGATACCCTTGGATCTTTTTAAACGACGAACCCTTTACAGATCATTTCATCCTCAGCACATCCGAGATGACAGCAAGTAAAACTTACTATGGCTTGGTTAATGAGTCAATGTGGGGTTATCCTGACTTTATTGATCAGGATTTGGCTGCTATACAAAGAGAGAAATTAAAAGATGTACCTTATGGTTTGAGTGAGAGCTATCGCCATATGTGTAGATTTCAAAGGTATATTGATGTTTTTGTTTGTTTGTTTGTTTGTTATATATATATATATATCTGACACCATTTATATACGTATAGCGGCTTCTTTTGGAGACATCCACTTGTGAAAAGTCTTGGTTTAGAGTATTATTGGAGAGTAGAGCCAAATGTACGTTATTTCTGTAATTTAGACTACGATCCGTTTCTCTATATGAAAAATAACAATAAGAAATATGGTAACGTTTTTATACAAATAAGAAAAAGAAGTACATTACTAAAATTTATAAATGAAGCATTCAATATCGCTTTTAGAGAAAATGCTGGCACCATCGCTACTCTATGGAAAACTGTTAAAAACTTTGCCAGAGAATCTACACTCAAAGGTAAAAACTATTTCTCTCACCCTGCCGAAGACAGTCTCTATCGTTTTGTCACAGGTGAAGATGGTGAAAAGTACAACCAATGTCACTTTTGGACCAATTTTGAGATTGCCAGGTTGGATCTTTGGCAAACAGAAGCATATCGCAGTTTTTTTGAGTATCTGGATGCCTCAGGTGGCTTCTTTTATGAGCGATGGGGTGATGCACCGGTGCATTCCATCTTTGCATCGTTATTTCTAAAGAAGGATGAGGTTCATTTCTTTAATGATATTGGATATTCTCATAGCGTTTATCAGCATTGTCCTGAGCAGGGGAATTTACTTGCAAAGTGTTCATGCAATCCTGCAAAATCGCTGGGTTAGTATTTTGCTTTTTATTTGTGATTGTAAATATTTACGTGTTTTATTTTGTGATGTAGATTTTACGGATCATATTAGCTGTTTAAATGAATACATGGATGCAAAAAGACCTAGGAAAAGAGACGGAAGAAGTGTAAATGATGTACTTTTAAGCGGATTTGAATAAAATATAATATCATAAAACTATGTATAAATAAATAGTAATAAAAAAAAAGTAACTATGGATTTATTCTTATTGAAATGTCTTTTCTCGTGTTAAACATAAAGTGTCATTCTCTACACTCTGGTAAGTATTCAGGAAGTGGGTTTGATATAACTACAAAGCAGTCAAATAAAAGCTGGCGCAACTTGCTGTAATTTTTTCTCATTTTCTTGAAATAAACAGTATTACCTCACTTCTCACAAATATTTTTTTTTCTACGTCTTTGTGTGTGTGTTTTTTTTATACTCCTTCACCACAAAAAAATATGATTCACGACTACGAACAAGATATAAAAAAATCCAAGTTGGCCACTGCCAACTTTGATCCACTTATTGTGACCCCATTGAGGGAGATGATTTTCGACGAATGCTTACATGCTTACGATGGCAACAGATTAATGGAAAGTCATTTGCGCTTCGCCACCTCTTTAATCAAAGACGAAGATGGCCATTTTTCTCAGCAAGCATCCCCATTAGGTCCTATTTTTTAAACAGCCTTAAATATCTTTCTGCTGAAGTAAAAATGGCCAATGATAACAATAGCTTTGAACCCAACGATATTAAACACTCTGCAAACTTGACTTTAATGTTAAGAGAGCTGGTTGGAAGTGGTAACAAAAGATAATTACATTGACAATATTAACTTGACATAAACAACAGAAACGTGGTGCTTTTTCCAAGGATGATTATTCAGAATTCCTTCCTTGTATTGTAAAAAATATCAACTTGGCTATGAAGAAGCAAGTGTTTGGTAGAAAGGTTGTTGCATTTGTTGAGCGTGCTAGGGAAGTCCATTATAATAATATGTTTCCATCTATTCAAATCACTAACATATCTGATCTTTCTCTAGAAACAAAACAAAGAATATCGGAGCCAAAAAAAAGGAGGAAGGATACGCTCGCTTAACTGATCATCTTGTATATCTCGACGTTGATTGTCAAATAGACGATGAAGGAAACCCGAAGCCAAATCCCATTGACGATGTCCCGATGTTCTTAAAAACAATTTCAAAGTACATTCGTAAATTTCAGTTTTATTGTTATTGTCATTCTTTAAACTTATCTTTATGTCATTAGATGCTTACCACCTTAACCCTAGTCGGGTTCTTGAAATCATTATTGATATCTTTACTAAGCTACTCACTTACAACCACCACTTCTGGATTGAACTTCTCAGACAGACTGACTGGATTCAGGAACCCAGAAACGCCATTTCTAATTTGATTGGTTTGAAATATTTTAATAGTCATATAATATACTCATGGCATATTCACAAGAATAGCTTAGCAAACTCACCACTGCTCTTTTTATTTTATGTAGTTCGATGAACCTCAGTCTGCTCCCAAAGACCTCCAATTTGCAACTGATCTATTATTGAAAAATGGATTGCTCGTATTTGGAGACATTCTCCCCCACGTAAGAATATATTTATATAAACAATGCTTTATTATATTAACTTAATATACTAACCATTTTATTGTCTTTTAGTTGTCGCCTCTCCAAGAGCAAATAATAAAGGAAGTCGATCATTATGAATCTAAAATGAATGAGGAAATTACCTCAGCTTCCAATGATGATGTGCCTGTGGTAAGTAAAAAAAAAAAAGACATTCTATTCAGACTATTATAATACTGATACCTGTCTACTATTTGGACACCGTCATCATCATAGGATGATAATAGTGAAGCATTGGTCATTAAATACGATTCCAGTGATCTTGTCCAACTCACCGAAGCACTCCTCTTTGTTGGTGATATCCACCATGCTGAACTGGTCTTCTCCAAGTATAATCATATGTGTGATATGTACCCCAAACTTGCTACCACTATTCATCTTTTAGCTCATGCAATGCTGCAACCATTTGACGGTCTGCTTGTAAACCAACTAGAAGCCAATGCCAAGCTTCCATCTGCTGGTGATGATGATATTGCGCTTATTGAAAACATTTTATTTAAAAAATGGTCCAATGATTTAAAGACTTGTGAATCCCCCAGCCACTTGACTGATCGATTGATACTATTGATGAAGTTAGCCGGATCTCATTGCTGCGAATCGAGAGATCTTACAAGCAGAATTCTGCGTGTTGCTACCAGACTTCTAGACAATGAAGTCGATTATCCTGATGCCCATATCCATGTCTATAATGTCCTTCGTGAATTAATCCTCCCTGCTGTTTCTTTCGGATATGGTGATCCTGATATAATGAGCGATGTTTGGAACGTCGTCTCCCAACTAAGACCCCAAGAAAAAAACTCGCTTTATCATGAATGGGGAAACACTTTTTATCAAAAGAATATTAATACTAAGTTATTGAGAGCTCATTTGGAGAGAGATGTGGCATCTTCCATGACTTCTGTATCCGGAAATACCCTAGTTGAATGCGGCCGTGGTTTTGCCAAGGTTGCCAATGCAAATCCTATTATTGTCTTAGATATTCTGCTTGATTATACAGCATTGTATAATGACCATATAATTGATAGCCTTTTTGTTGAATTGTGTCACCATCTTGGCGCTCTGTCACAGGATATATTGGTCTTCATGCAGTCTGAAAAAGAAGTAAAATCCAAGGATCCCTATGTATCAGAAACTTCTGATCAATCAAGTGATACCTCGTTGGAAATGAATACTCCAAGTAGAAAACGCACGCATGATGCTGATGATGAAGATAATGATGACAGATGTCGTTCACAAAAGAGGAGGTAAGTCTCTGTTACTAGTTATAACAATTAACTAATGTTTCCTTTTTTTTTTTTTTAATAAAAAAGGGGACTTGAAAAGGGAAGCAGTGAAAGTAGGAGGGTAGGTGGTGGCACCACATGAAGATGCTGGTAGAGGTAAAGGAGCCACGTACAAAAAAAAGAAAAGAAAAGCACTGTATATTTAAAACATACACTGTTTGTATCAAGAAGAAGACTGTGTATACTTATAGTATATTCAGATCTGTATGAAATTATCAAAAAAAGACTGTTTATATTATACTATACCGTTTTATTCGAACAAACTTCCATTAAATAAATATTCTACTTATTGTCCAAATCATAATTATAAATAATAATATGCTAATGCTCTTGATTATTATTTTATCGACTCAATGAATATTCGTTTGATGTTTATATGCTTGCTCATCTCCATCGCAAGCAGCATGTTTGTTAAATGATATTTATCTGCTGCTCTAAGTATTCTGAAGGAATTTCATCATTAAATCAAAAATGTTTTCCAACAAGGTCACTGTTAAATTCATTCATTTAATAATTATTTGTGTCTTACGTATTTAATACAAAGTGTGTGTGTGTGTGTGTGTGTGTGTGTGTTTTTATTTTATTTTATTTTATTTTATTTGTGATAAGAAAATACTCATCATCACATCACATCAATTCAAAACATTCTAACAAGTAGATGTAATTTAATAAATGAAATATAATTAAGTTTATTAATAATAATAAAGTGGAATAATATATATAGTTATAAATAAAATAATCTATCTAATTTCTATTGCTCTTTCTTTTCATAATCAGCTTCCTCAAAATATATAAATTCGTCAATATGAGTAGGAGGTGAAATCCATTTACGAGTAATAAATTTCAATGCTTCATCTATAAATGTAATGGGGGCAGATATCTTGTAAACAGCGAACCATTCCAGACTAGTTAAAGGTACTACGGAGAACATTTGGGCAAACAAAGGAACATGGAGAATCATAAAGTGAAGTGCCATGGATAAAGCAATGGCAGCGATCAAGTAAGGGTTAGTGGATGCAGGTAAAGCGGTCAATGAAGCGTTTTCGCTCAAACTATTTTTAATATAATATGTTAGAGGTATATGATATATTGAATGAACATCTATGTGTATATATACGTAAAACAATAAATACATACCTATTCAAAGCATTGAGCATTTCGATAACAACAAGGATAGAAAGACTCATGGTAGAAGCCTTGGTTGCAAAATGGTTGCTAAACATTTCACACCCAATTTCAGGGAAGAGCTCAGAGCATTGACTGTAATGAGACTATATAAATACAAGTTAGTAAAAAGATAATCGAAAATAAAATAATATGCCCACTTACCAATTGATAAAAAGTAATTTGAGGACCATTCTCATTGTACATAAACCACCAAGCATAACCAAATACGGTTGCAAAGCCAACATAAGTACCAATAATCATATATCTAAAGAACAGCCATTTACCAACCAAAGGTTCCTTTCCATTGCGAGGAGGTCTACGCATAATATCAAAATCGGGTACATTGAATCCAAGAGCAGTAGCAGGAAGACCGTCAGTTACCAAGTTCACCCACAACAACTGCACAGGAATCAAAGCTTCAGGTAAACCCAACAAAACAGTCAAAAAGATGGAAACAACTTCACCAATGTTGGAAGAGATGAGATAACGGATAAACTGCTTAGTGTTATCATAGATGGAGCGACCTTCTTCGACGGCCTTTTCAATAGTAGCAAAGTTATCATCCGCCAGCACCATGTCAGCTGCCAACTTGGCTACATCAGTACCGCTTCCCATAGCAACACCAATATCAGCCTTCTTCAATGCAGGTGCATCATTGACACCATCACCAGTCTTTTTAAAAAAAAAATTAGCAAAATAAATAAAATCACACTTTTCTTTTTTTTTTTTACCATGGCAACGATTTCACCAAGAGATTGCAACATATCGACAAGTTGTTGTTTGTGAGCAGGCTCGGTTCTAGAGAATAAGTTGGCAGTCTTGACAGCTTCAATCTTCTCAGCAGTAGACAAGGCATCAAATTCACGACCAGTGAAACTCTTTTTGGAGAGATCTTCATCTTGTTCGAAAATACCAGTTTGACGACAGATAGATTCGGCTGTATTTTTGTTATCACCTGTGATCACAATAACACGAATACCAGCAGTTTTACAGTTTCTGATTGACTCCTTCACTTCCTCACGAGGAGGATCCATCATACCAACTAAACCAACAAATGTCATATTGCTTTCGTATCTTGCAAACAAAGATTGCTCCTTAAGATTCCAGTCATTGGTAGTAACATTTTCAATCTTTGCGAGAGCGATACAGCGGAGTGCCTTTTCACCACCAAATGCAAGCACCTTGTCCATGGCCTTTGCACGAAGTGCCTCGGTCATTTCAACAATGTTGTTATCGAGTTGAATCTTGGTACAACGTTCGATGATAGACTCGGGTGCACCCTTAACCAAAAGAGAAACCTTACCGTTAACACTATTATTTACCAAAACCGACATGGATTTACGCTCGCGTGTAAATTCGAGAGTAGCAGTGCGAGTATATTGAGATCTAAAGTGGTCGTTACATGCAGTAGCACGCTTTCCAGGTGACAATCCAGACAAAGTTTGATTAATGGAAGAAGAATCAGTACCAAGCTTTTCGACGAGCACTTGAAGAGCAGCCTCAGTAGGTTCACCAATGTTTGTGTAGGATTTGGATTCATGGTCATAGGTAATACGGGCATCATTACATAAAGAGCAAATAGTGGCGATGTCTTTAACAATAGTAGAACGGGCAGTGGAAAATTCTGTCGACTTTCCAGAAACAATTACCTCACCTGTAGGCTCATAGCTGTTTCCTTCGATATCCATTTCCATCATGTCACCCTTGCCATTTGAAAAAGTAGACACCTTTGATACGCACATTTGGTTTGTGGTAAGAGTACCGGTCTTATCAGAGCAAATAACGCTAGTGCATCCCAATGTTTCAACACTAGGCAAGCTACGTACAATAGCACCTCTCTTGGCCATCTTTTTGGTACCGAGAGCCAAACAAGCAGTAATGACAGCAGCCAAACCCTCGGGAATAGCGGCAACGGCAAGTGCAACAGCAATCTTAAAGTAATACACAGCACCCTGCATCCATCCTTTATGCATAGGATCATTGAAATGACGAATGTTAACCAACCAAACCAAAATACAAATCACGGTAATCACTTTAGCAAGCATATCTCCAAAATCATCCAATTTACGTTTAAGAGGTGTCTTTTCTGAAATCTGACTAGTGATGGAGTTGTGGATATCGCCAATAGCAGTAGCGGCACCTGTCTTGACAACCACCGCACGTGCCTTACCAAGAACACAAGTGGTGCCTGAAAATACCATGTTGGTTTGATCTTGCTTGACGGCACCGGTATCGTGAATGGCTTCGATTTGCTTATTTACACTGACAGATTCACCTGTAAGAATGGCTTGATCGATACGGAATACACTGGAGTAAATTTCAATCACACGGGCGTCAGCAGGTACTTTGTCACCAACTGAAATGAAGATGACATCACCGGGTACAAGAAGATTAGCATTGATGTTGTAGAGGGTGCCATTGTTGCGAATGACCTTGGCTTCATCAGGTGCATATTCAAGCAAGGCGCTGATCGATTTCTCGGCGCTTGACTCTTGAAGAACACCAACTGTGGCATTAGCAATGAGAATCAAAAGAATAACAATAGGCTCGACATAAGCAGTGCTGCTATCGTCGTTTTCTAAAAAGGCAAGAACAAAAGACACAACAGCAGCTCCCAATAAGATGAGTACAAGTTGATCTTGGAACTGGTCAAGAATAAGACGCCAAAGTGGAGTGGCTTCCTCAGGAGGCAACTCTTAAAAGAAAAAACAGTGTGTTATTTATTTGTTTACTTGCATTTACATTTTCTATCTTGACTAACCATTTTTGCCATATTTTTTCAGCAGATTTTTTACGGTTTCGCTGTCTAAACCTTTATTTGAATCCACTTTAAGCTCCAAACACACCTCTTCAGGTGTCTTTACAAAAGAGCTTTCCATCTTAAAGGAAGAAGAGGATAACTTGTAAAAAAGAAAAGGAATAAAGAACAAAAAGAGAGAGAAAGGCTACACAAAAAAAAAGCTTTTATATCATGTACATCTAAGGAAAGTTTGTACGAGATATAAAAAAGTGATATGGCAAATCAGCATTGCCCACTGCCTTTGAAAATTGGGCCATTGGACAGCATTGTTACACTTAAAAGCAGTTACGACAGCTTACATCATCCACCAATGAGCAACTGGAGGGTGTCTTCGTGTGTAATATATTCTTTATTTCAAGTTATTATTAATAATAGTAATAAAAATAAATAACATTGTGGGAGGTTACTGAGTGCTTCGTTTGATAATCTTGATTGCAGCATTGGCTGAGGCGCGACGCCAACTCGAGGGAATTGATGGTTTACTTGGTAACCCCTTTGATTTTCGTAACTCATGATTTTTGAGTTTACAGACAAAGTTTAAAACACGTTCCTAATATGGAGATCATTTAGGCTATTTCCTTTAATGTCTTGTATTTATTTATATCTTTTCTCAAAACAATGTCGGTTTTTTTAAAAAAATCAATGTCGCATTTTTTAAAAAAAAAACCGACATTGTTTTGAGAAAAGGGTGTACCTTGAATCGACACATAATAGGCAGGGTTCTAGTGAATTGCAGGCAATCTTCAAATCTAATGGGTATAATCACAGTATCAAGTTCCATTATTATTATTATTTTTTTTGTATATTTTTTGTATATTTATTTTATTAATAAAAATAATAAAAAGGTCACACATTATAAAGAGGTGGGACCTGGATTGTCAGTATATGAATAAGAAAAGGGGATACATGGCAGTATCTAGGATTTATGATAAATATAAAAACAGGAATAGGAATCACAGGCAGGATATGATCAATTAATTTTCGTCGAGTAGCGGTGAACTTTCGAGTAGTCGAAGTATTGTTGTTATGGTAGATGAAATGATTTTGTCTGGTTGAAATGGTGTATGAGAGATTTCCATTTCCCAGTACGCTAACCAGATTTTCCAGTGAGTAGTATATAGAACTGTTAAAAAGCGTTTGAGGTTATTATCTTGTAGATCTGGAAATATCTTCAGTAGTAGAGCATTGTAGATATGCATTGGGAGAAAATATCCACAATGATAAAAAAAAAAGAACTGCTACCCAGATTTGATAACGGAGTGGATAGTAGGCGGTGAAGTGTGGAATTGTATTTCACAGCTTCATCATAGTTGTGTAGACGGAATTTCGCCGATTGATACTGTTGAATAACTGGATTATTAAGGAACAGTTTTTGTAAGTAGTTAGTGTCTGGTATGAATGGCTCAGGAGCAGGCATATACATTCGTTGTTGGATCAGGGGATTTAGTTGTACCTGAGTTTGAGATACAATCTGTCGATAAACCCTTTGAAGCAATCGTGGTTGTGTAGTGTATGAATCAGGAGGTATGATTCGCAATTGAGAGATGTCAAGATGTACAGTAAATAGATGGGTTGCAGTCATTTTGGGGTGACGGTTTAACCAATGATTTTCTGGAATGTGATCAAACAATGATTTTAGCGGAAGTTGTATGATCTGTTGGAGGCAAGCATGCTATATTTGGAGAAATCTCGATTGAATCAAGTTCCATTAAACGGTATACTCCAGGGTATTTCAAATACATTGTGTAGAGAATCACATCACCGCCTTGAAACAAAATACCAAATGATTGAGTATTGTCCACACCACTGTCAATGATCTCTTCGAGCGTTAGCTTCATTTGTCTGCCTAATTTTGCGAAATCTGAAATAACTCCACGATTGGTTTTCGAGGGTGGCTTGACTTCAGCGACCACAACATTATATTTTGTTTTCTATGATTTAATAGATCCAATCCAATCAGTTTTGTAGAAGTTTGATGCTTCTTGAGAACAGTTCGCCCACTCTTGTGAGAAAACCTTATCACATGAAAACATAGAGGCCAATAAGTTGTGAACATGGTTGTGGACAAAAGTATCCTCGATATTTGAACCATTTGTAACACCATAGAGGATTGTCGCGCTATACACATAAAACTGTTAGAGATGTAATACACATTCACCCATATGGATATACCTTACATTTTATATATAATACTGGAGTAGAGCAAGTCTTCCTTGTCGCCTGTGATTGAAGAGTTGATGATAGATCCGCATAGTTTCATAAAAGTATCCCATGGGATATTGTTGTTGATGAGGCTTAACTTCATGCATGCATCTGATATAGTGGTCGAAACAAATGGGAACACATCTTCACCTGAGACCAGGTTCATAGTTTGATGGTGTAGTTCTTGTCCAAGATATTTGGTTGAAGATGTTTCAATTCTTGGTGAGAGTGCGTATATATGATCCAACGAACTATTAAATGTAGATAAAAAAATTAACTCAAATGAATAGAGGATAGTACATGTATACTTACAGCAATCTCAGGTCTGAAATTCCATCTAGCTTATCATTTAATCTCAATGACTTCAGACCAAAGACTCGAAGTTCTTGGCAAATATCTATATCATTGACAAACCACTAGTAAATAAAAGCATACATTAGCATAAAATTTCACCTTAAAAAAAGGAAAACCTTACATTAAGGGACTCATTTGTCGTATTGGCCATATAAGATCTATAGGTGATACGAGACCTAATCGAATACAGATGACCTTGGTTATTTATACTCAGTTTTCTGTATTTGTGACATGGTTATGGTTTTGTTATATGAGCTCTCTCTCGATCGAATAAAAGAGTAACTAAGAGACTCATTCAAAAAAATATGATATTTTTATTGCTTATAACAAATATCATATCGTCTCCACCAGCATAATTTCTACAGACATTCGTAAGTTTATACTTTTGCTTTCTAAGGGGATAATAGTCGATGCTATGAAAAGATATTTCCTCTTCCTCCTACACAAATAAATTAGATGATTTATTTTACTATTTTCATTTATACGTACGCTCGGTGTATTTATCATTCTATTTTTTTTTTTTGTAAATTCATTCTCACAGTCTTCCTGGCGAAAAAAAGTGATGAGTTTGCCAGTTAAAGCTATATTTAATACGCACTTACCTCCAGGGCATAGCTCTTGAGTAAACGATGCAGCTTTGTCTTTTCATTCATATTACAAATTGTGCTAAGATTGTTAATGGCCAAATCTTATGCATCAGTGCCAGAGAAAGCTGGCAAGTTTGAACTTGAGAAGTAGTCATCAATGAGTTTGTCAACACTTGACCAATTTCTAGCAGGGCCCGTCAACATATTTGAGCATAAGTTGAGATCTTCTCGCAGCTGTGGAATAAGTAAATACGATCCATTTAAACTATTAAGACGTGGTTTTCTGCGCGGAGCGTTGTTTTTCATTTTGATAAAGATAAGGACAAAATAAAAATGCAAAAAATAGAGAGATGTAATTTTCAGACTCTTAAGCTCTAAAAAACACGAGTCACATTCTTTTTCTGGGTGTACAATTTAAAATGGTACACTTATAAAAACTGCAATACAAAAAAAAAAAAAAGGTAAAATT
>VCJI01002368.1:24877-34985 GCA_024139395.1 Backusella morwellensis
TGCTAATAAAGATTGTGTTTACAATTCATCGTGAGTGTTGACGTTCTCCTTCTCAGCTTCCTCAACAGGAGCTTCGGCAGAGAGCTTAAGACCCTTGCTGTTGTGCTCGTTCAAGAATTTAGTGAGATCTTCAATGGAGCGATCACCTTCATAGTCGATCAATTCGTTGGTTTCGGCCTTGAAGAACTTGAGAGTGGGGAAGCCAGTGACCTCAAATTGACCTTCTTCAGGAATATCGTTTTCAGTACCGTCCATCTTGGCAATGACGACATCAGAAGATAACTTGGACACTTGTTCACCCAACTGGGTCCAAACAGGCTCCAAACGCTTACAGTGACCGCACCAGGGAGCATAGACTTCCAAGAAAACATCCTTGGATTTATCGAGAACAATATCGTTGAACTGATCAGCAACAATGATCTTGACGGGTCCGTTATTGTCAGCGGGAGCTTCACCAGACTTCAAGGTAGGCTTCATGTTGCCAGAAGCAAATTGTTCCAAGAACTTGTCCAAGTTTTCGCTGTTGATCTCCAAAGATTGATCAAGAGGGTATTTAGCACCGTTATCCAAGTTTTGAATAGAGAAGGCAGGCCATTGTTCCTTCAAACCGACATTACCGGCATGACCAGAGTACTTGCTGGCATCGATGGTGACAAAGTTGATTTTACCCTTGTACTTTTGAGCGAAAGGAGTGGCAACCTTGACCAAACCCTTGGTGACATCTTCATCATCGCTAAAGATATAAGCAAGGGGAAGACCAGAGTCAGCATAGGTCTTGAAGTTGGAGGCATCGATTTCATCAAAGAGAGGAATAGAGTTGGTCTTGACAAATTCCTCAATCTTTTCAGATTCAAGTTCACCTTCCAAATCGTTACGGCCTTCGTCGAACTGCTTATAAATAACAATGGAAGGAACCTTGGCAGAGTGTTCCTTGGCCAAAGCCTCATCAGTGATGATACCAAAGAAGTAGTCATCACGCAACTTGTCGGCAACAACCTTGAGCTCGGCCTTGGAGTCTTCATCGGAAGCATAACCAATGACAACAACACGGTCAGAGTTCTTGAATTCTTCAAAGTTGGTGCTATCCAAAGCAGTAACAGCAGGTGCAGCTTGCCTATAATGTAATGAATCAGAATCAGTCTCATTCATTGATTTCCCCGGTTTCCCCCCATTCATCACATCGACTACACGATGCTTATCCACGCCCATTCTCTCCCATGCTATTGTAGAAAAAGAAGGATACTTACTTTTGCATGTAGCTGACAATACCGTCGGCCTTACGGGCACCGTTGTAATCAGAAGGAGTACCGTTTCTGAAAATCTTCAAGGTAGGATAACCACGGACGTCTTGCTGTTGGCAGAGATCCTGATTCTCGGTACAATCGACCTTGGCAAGCTTCAAGCCCTTGTCCTTGAGAGCAGTAGCAGCAATCTCATACTCGGGAGCTACAATAAACAATGCATAAATAAATAATGTAAGGAGATAAGCACTATCAAGTATATCAAATAGTTTTCTTACCGAGAGCTTTACAATGACCACACCAAGGGGCGAAGAATTCAACCAACATCAAGTCCTCATGAAGAACTTCCTTGTCAAAGGTGCTCTCGGTCAAAGACAAGACATCGCTTTCGGCGAGAACGGTGTGAGTCAAGGCAGCAAAAGTAGCGGCGATAGCAGAGAACAAAAAGGTTTTCTTAACCATGATGATGACAGAATGTGAAAAAGAATAAAGAAGAAAGTTACTGCGAAATACACCCAAAAAAAGCTCAACTTATAATATTGACAATCGATTTGTGTTGATATATGATTGGAGAGATTGAAAAGTTTAAATCCAGAAAATTCACTATTTAAGCCCGCTTGGCTTAATTGGGTTGTCAACCCTTCTCCTTTTTTTGCATAAAAAAGTGTAAGTTTAGATATAAAAATATAGAGACTATTGTTCTTTATCTACTTTATTTTTTTTCTTTAAAAAAAAAACAGAAAATAACGAAAAACCAATATCCTTAACGTCCCCTCTTCATTACTCCGAGATAAAATCGAATAAGAATCAAGGTGACACATTCGAGTCTTTTCACATAGTTTATTATTAGCAAAGCGCAATGTATTAGATCATTATTAAACCGTAGTACATTTTCGAGTAGAACATGATATTTCTTTCCCAGACATAAAATGGTTGTCAAAGCGAAATCCACTGCAGTAGACTCTGCGGAGATTTTAAGCCACATATTAAACAACGTAATCGTCCAATTACCCCTTGATTGATTTAAGCAGAACTTGGTAATTTGAAAACACTAAAAAACTAAGCCAATAGGGAGATAACAGTGAAAAGCATAAGCTTGTTGATAATACGAATCGATGCGTATATTAACATTTAGACACAGGTTGTATTCGCGGTAAAGTAATGGTAGATTTAAAATGACCAGGACCTCCTTTGGAAGAATTATAGAAAACTGTTGGGTCTCCCTTTTTAGATGAGATGGAGGCCACTGGTAAATTATTTCATATGCATCCACTTATAACTGAACTTATGTCACATAAAGTCAGAGAAAAGTGCGATATATATATATATATATATATATAAGAATTATACCTTCATTTGTTCCCGGGCTTTCTTGTATAATAATCAACAATCGGAACCCGTTAGTTTTCATACAGCACAATTTACTTGCAGTACGCAAAAAAATTATAATTTGACTAACAATAACAGTGTTGCTTGTACTTTAAAAAATCTACTTAAAGTTTCATTTGGGTAATGTAATTCATATCTATCATGTAGAGGAACAGGTTCATCAGGTACAGGAATAATATTGAGTCAGTTCTTGATTGTACCAGCAATACTGTATTGAATAAGAAAAACAATGGTTCTGCTCCTTATGTAATAAATAAAATCAAAAGTAGATGTAATTGAAGATTTGATTGTATAGTGTAAAATGGATCAATCAGATATGATACTACATCTTAGTAGCTCTCATTCAGATGGTACAGCTATTAGCTATATCAATGTAGAAGTGCTACGAGGTTTAATAAAGAGCTCGAATGAACGGGCCACAGATAATGATAAAAGTGACAGACCGAATAGCGAGTATTGAACTAGAATTTGATGAGGAAATGTCAAGAGATGAAAATATGGCTGAGCCTCGTTAATATATATTTTACCTGTGTTTATATGTTAATTTATGCTTCGATTTCCAATTACCTTGGTCCACTTTTTTGATATTTCCATTTTCTACCGAAATCAGATCATGAAAGTGCCTTTTTGACTCTTTTGTTTTCGCGAATAGTTCCATTTTAATTCAATTTTTATGGATTCAGTGTATCTTGGGCATCAATGTAAAAAGCTTTCTCGGATTATGTACGGCTTGGTAGCATTTGCAGTAATATACTGTCAAGTTTAAAATCATCTGTGTATGGTCGTGTGTGTATTTTTCGGCTGTTTAATTTTTTATTTTCTCGCTCACAAGCAATCATCAGTGTGAGAAATTGTAATGACTAAACGCATTTAGACATAAAAAGAACTTTGGCATAAATAAAAAGTGTAATCCATTTCCCCACTTCTTTTTTTATTCACTTTAACTTTAAAGAATGACTGATTCCATTACATTTCCCAAGACCGAGTTTCTTTTGTTGTCGACACCACAACCTCATGTTTTGCTGATTACAATCAACAGACTTAAGCAATACAATGCTCTTAATCCTGCTGCAAACTACGAGCTCCATCGTGTTTTGGACTGGGCTGAAGAAACAGAATCCATTTGGTGTATTATTGTAAGGAAATAGCGTTTTTTAGAAAGCTGACTTGGTTGTAATTGATAATATTGTAGTTGACAGGTGCTGGTGGAAAGGCTTTCTGTACCGGTATGGACCTTGTCAACGCCCATCATGCTAGAGAGGGCGAGGACGGTAAGAACCAGATTGGCGGAGGAACACTCCCTCCCACCGGATTCGGTGGTCTTTCCAACCGCAGAATGGCCAGAAAGCCTATCATTGCTGCCGTTAATGGATACGCCTTGGGTGGTGGTATGGAAATGGTTTTGTCCTGTAATATTGTCGTTGCTACCGAAAAGTCTCAATTCGGCTTACCTGAGGTCAAGCGTGGCGTTGTTATCGCCGCTGGTGGTTTGGCCCGTTTGGCCCGTTATGTCAGCTACCAGGTCGCTTCCGATATGGTTTTGACTGGCCGCTTCTTGACTGCTTCTGAGGCAAAGGAGCATGGCCTTGTAAATGAAATCATCCCCAACGATGCCAATGTCGTTGATGCTGCTCTTTCTTGGGCCAAGAGAATCACTGCAAAGTAAGTAAAAAAGGAGAATCGTTTTTTTTTTGAGCACAACTTGATTTATTGTTTTATAATTTAAGCTCCCCTGATGCTGTCTTTTTGACAAAGCAAGGTCTGTTATTGGCCCTCGAGCGTGCCTCGATGACTGATGCTACCAACGAATGGATGGATTCCCCTGAAGCTGAAGTATGGAGACAAGGTGATAACTTGTCAGAAGGCTTGATGGCATTTGCTCAAAAGAGAAAGCCTCAATGGAAGAACCCTGCATCAATCAAGTCCAAGCTGTAAAAAAAAAATCTTTTTTTTAATTACAAGATTAAATAAATTTGTATTATTACTGTTCGAATAAGGTTTCAAATATGGTTTTATGTAAATATAAAGCATAAATGTATGTCACCGGTTAAAAGACATTCTTACTAAAGGACGCGTTCAAGTTTTGTTGAATAAAATGTATGATCTTCCTTAGTCACTTTAAAAAAAAAAGGTAAAAACTACTGATAAAAATGGAGTAAATAATGCGTAGAAAATAAAGAGAATTAATAAAAAAAAGATATTACGATTAATAATAGTAAATGCACATTGTGAAGTACATCCAAGGCGATCAATCTGATCCATGAGGTTGTCTAAATTTGGAAATTATTTGTCACAACGTGACAGTCACGAATTTTTTTTATAAAAAGTGAGTAAACGCGATTAATCGTGTGGTAAAAGTCAACAAGCAAAGATAACAAAAAATGAACAAAGGAAAAGGAAAGAGAGTATACGACGACGCTTTTAACGATAGTTTACCCTGGGTCGAGAAATATAGACCAGCCACTCTAGATGATCTTGTTTCTCACAAAGACATTACAAAAACAAGTAAGCAACATGAACAAAAAGTAGTCAGCTTGGATAACCTAATATTGTTTTAGTTGAGACATTTATCGAACAAAAAAGAATACCTCATTTACTGTTTTATGGACCTCCTGGTACCGGTAAAACCTCCACTATTCTTGCCTGCGCGAGAAAGCTTTATGGTGAAAAGTTCAAGTCAATGATTTTGGAGTTGAATGCCTCTGATGACCGCGGTATTGACGTCGTTCGAGAACAAATAAAGAATTTTGCGAGTACACGTACCATTTACAGCACTGGTGTCAAGTTGATTATTTTGGATGAAGCAGATAATATGACCATGTCAGCACAAGCAGCTTTGCGTCGAGGTAAATGGCATTTTTTAGCGTGTAAAAATTAATGCTTATTGAATGTTTACCCAGTCATTGAAAAATACACAAAAAACGTCCGATTCTGTATCATTTGCAATTATATCAGCAAAATCATCCCTGCTATTCAATCACGATGTACTCGATTCCGTTTTGCACCTCTCGCCCCCGAACAGGTCTCTTCCAGACTTCAGTTTATTGTGGATAACGAGCATGTCAACCTGACGGAAAATGGCAGAAAGGCATTGTTAAAGCTCTCTAAAGGCGATATGCGTAGATCGTTAAATATTCTTCAGGCCTGTCATGCCGCCTATGGCTTGATTGATGAAGACGAGATTTATAAGTGCACGGGAAACCCAAGACCACAGGACATTGAACGCATCTACAATTGGTTAATGAATGACGAATTCACCACCGCTTACTCAAGTAAGTTTTGTCGAAAAAGGGGCCAATGCGATGAAAACTAAAAAATATATATAAATGTAGATATTGAAAGATTAAGAACAGATGCTGGCTTGGCACTACAGGATATTATAAGCGAAATACACGACTTGATTGGCACATATGAGTTCCCTTCGGCAATGCGCATGTACGTTTTGGAGAACTTGAGTGAGATTGAATTTCGATTGGCTGAAGGCGGAAGTGAACAGATTCAGTTGGGTGCTTTGATAGGAACCTTTAAACTTGCTGCAGAGAAGGCGGCTTAAATCGGAATCGGCTGAAAAATAATGATGTTGCAATAAAATAAATGCTATATGTACACTTTTATTTCATAACTTTTTGTTGGCGTTATATTATTAGTATGATTAATGGTTCGTTATGATAAAGTAACTTGTTCCTGGAATAGACTTGTGAATAAATATGCTGAAATAAGTGATCGTTGTTAAACAAACCATCTAATGATTCAATGGGGAGAATACTTTGCAATCGTATGATTCGGAGCTTGCATAGTGTTTCTATATGCTGAGTTTACCATTTAAATGCAAATAAGGTGTTTTTTTTGGCCAATGGTTTTTCATTGTTTTTCTTACAAAGAATTAGATGAAAGCCAGCTAATTATTTTTGTTTAGTGATAAATGTTTTTGTCTAAATTATATTTTGGTACAAATTAAGTAAAACACAAATGTTTTACTTTGGAGAGTGTTCTTTTTTTGGGGGAAAGGGGTTGCTTTTCATTAAATATGTATGTGGATATATGTGCCATCTATTTATTGAGCCTTGGCCTTGGCAACTCTCTTCTTCTTTTTAATTTGATTAGGAGCAGCAGCAGCACAGAACCAAGTAGTAGCAAGCATGGCAACAGTACCAGCTGCATAGCAGATTTCAGGACCAAACACCCAATAAAGACTACAGGCGGAAATAGGGCCAAAGGTTCTTCCCAATTGACCAAAGCTTCGGAATTCACCTAAAGCACGACCCTTTGCTAAAGCATCGTTTTTCTTTGAGGCGTCTTCGTGACATTGAAGACTAGCCAAACTAGTTAAACAATTGACAACAGTACCCGAGGTAAAAGCAAGACAAGTAACACCTCCATATAACCATGCAGCGGGGCTATCCGATTCTACAGTCGAGGCAAGACACCATAGACCTATTGTACAAGCAATCATGCCTTGAAGTATAATAATCTTTTCGCCCATCGTTTGAACTCTGCGTCTCACATAACCGCCTTGGATCAGGGCGGAAATGATACCCATAAAACCCAGCAACTTTCCTTGCTGCATATGACTATAATCCAATACATCAAATGTCAAGAATACCAAGGTGAACTCCATTCCAGAGAAAATAAAAGAAAATACACACATGATACGGTTCAATGCATATATGTTTAATAGGCGTCTTTGCTCTGAAAACACGGGCTGCTCCTCCTTCTTTTCTGAAGAACTTCCGGCCTCTTCAACCTCAGCGCGATAATGGATGGTTTCGGGTAATGCTTTATACAGGTATGCAGTCTCGACAGAGAGTAAGATCAAACCAATCAAAGCAGCCATAGAATAGGGATAGATACCAAATTTAACTAACGAGGGGCATAATTCAGCCAAGTCAATAGAAGCAAACCAGGCACCGATGGCGGGGCCAAATGTAAAGGCAATTGCAAATGCAATACCAACTAGAGCCTATAAAATCATGACAACAGGTTTAGTAATCCTCACAATTGGGTTTTAAATATATATAAATGTGTCTCACCAAACTTCGTGATCTCTTCTCCGGTGTAGTAACATCAGAGATAGCTGCAATGCTTAATTGAACATTTCCTTCACTTAAACCGGCAATAATTCGTGCCACCAAAAACAGACTGAATGAGCGAGCAAATAACCAAACCAAAGTAGATACGATATTGCCAAGCTAAATGCCAATGCCCCATCGGAATTAATTAGAAACATGCTCCAAAAATATTTTGCCGTTCCTTACCATAGTCCACAACAACACTTTACGACGTCCAAACTTATCACTCATTCTGCCAATGTACGGTGATACGAAAAACTGAAGGAGAGAAAATAAGGAGCCAATCAAACCTCCCAATAAAACCGTGTCCCACTTATCAACATAACCGGTTGAGTTGGTCGAGTGCTTGTTTGTTTTTATAATATATTTGAACTGTTCTAAAACCTGTAGAGCATAACCAAGAACTGTTTCCTGTATATAATTACATTAAACCAATATTTCTATAAATGTTTCGGACTAGCTTATGGCTACCTGGTGTCCAACTTCAGCACTTTGATAATAGCTCAATAGACGAGGAAAAAGCGGTAAAATAATGGTAAAGGCGAACAGGTCAATAAGCAACGCCTTGAATACGGTGCTCACAATCTTTTTCTGATATGCTTCATTCACAGTCGACATGCTATTTTTCCTCCCGTAAATATAGTCGTGTATGGAAGAGAGAAAGAGAAGGGTTTAAATGGTGTTTTTGCTGTTTTATTCTTGATGATATTCGAATAGTCGGTTTTTAAAAGTTGCACTCCGAACATCACATGACTGCTGTTTTTGCTTATATCAACGTTACAAGACAGGCAGTCTTTCTTTTTCTTTCACTTAATAAATGATCCAGGTTGATACAATTGTGGGTGGCCCTTCTTCTCCTTGTCATCCTTAGTCCGTCATAGAATTATTTATTTTAATAGCTATTTCGGTAACTATACAATAGTCTATTGCAACTAAAAAAAAAGGAACTCATGTAAATGCGTAGATACCAGTTTGTTGAATAATCTTTTTTTTGAAATCTCATTGCACATCCCTTTTGTCATCTCTTTCTTCTTTTTCTAAAGATTATAAAGAAAGCCATTTTTATTTTTTGTATCCGTCTGCTTTATATTATAATATCTTGATAAAAGGTAAGAACAGGCATTTCTGTTATTGGTAAATGTTTGTTTTTTTTTCTTATCAAATCCCCGATGCGTAGAGCCTCCTTTAAAATGTATACTCGATCTTCTCCTTACACTACAACGGCAAGATCATTGATCAACCCACCAACATTTATAGAATACAACCTATTACGATTTTTAATTGTAGATGCCCCAAGCTCCAGTAGCTTGCCACTCTATATAAAGGTTTGTTTATAGAAGAACGACTTTTTATTATTTATATCGTATTAAAGAAAAAAAAAGAAGGAAGTAACGTAATGTATCATAAATCATAAGGAGTTTGAACGTTGGAATGTTACCGATGTCGTGAGATGTTGTGAGGCAACTTATCCAACCGAGCCGTTAACTGAAAAAGGAATTAAAGTTCATGATTTTGTGTTTGCGGATGGCGAGGCACCACCTGGTCCAATCGTTGACGCTTGGCTTCAGCTCATCGAGGCACGTTTTCAAAGTGCCGCTGATGATCAAGTCGATGACAAGTTACCATGTATCACTATTCACTGTGTTGCTGGTTTGGGAAGGTAAAATAACAAGAAATAGAAATGCATATGGATGACTTATTAAAAACACTCATTTATATTAGAGCCCCGGTTCTTGTAGCTATTGCTTTGATTGAGCAAGGTATGCCCGCATTGGATGCTGTAGCTTATATTCGTGAACGTAGAAGGGGTGCAATTAATAAGAAGCAACTACGATACATTGAAACTTATAAACCAAGAACAAAGAGCAGCTGCATTATCTGTTAGCTTTTTTATTATTTTTATTTTTTTATTTGTATCTTGTTACCATTACCACTTTATTACTACTATATATTTTATAGAACTTATTTTTTTGCTTCTCATTTAATATGGACCCTCCCTCTTTCCCACCATCATTGTTGTTTTTATTACGGTTTTGTTTTGTGCACTTGTTGTGATAAAGAAAATTAACTTTATTATAAAAGCACACACCAGTTGTTTTCTACTTTATATATAAAAATATTAATATATTAAGAATGGAACATTATGAACGGAATAAAACCGTTCCCATACGGGCCAAGAAGAATAACTGCACTATAACAGTCACCATCGCGACGCCTATAGCGACACCGGGTACTAAAAGTGATTTGGAACTACCTGATGTTGGAGGTGGGGCTGTAGATGAAGTGGGAGGTTTAGGCGAAAATTCTGGGTATGTAGGTATAGGTCTATCTGAACTGGAGATCGGTGCTTTTTTGATAAATAAAAGAAAAGTATGAGTACCGATGTAAAAAAAAAAAAAAAAAAAAAAA